>QMIH01003251.1:0-13561 GCA_003987875.1 Clarias batrachus
CATGCCTGGCACAGGTTATAAGCCGAAGGTATTCGGCGGGTTTTGACATGCACAAGCTTCACAACCGGCAACAAAGAGATGTTCCCATAGCGTTTTCACGCAGCATCTCGTTCCYRMTTTATCMGGGAACAGGGTTACAGTCAAGTAACCCGAGACGTTTTCATTCCTGTCTAGTTACACGTTTAGTTGTTTTGCGTTTTTGTTTATTACACTTAGTCTCGACCTATGCAACTATGCCTCACCCACATTCCTTAAACCCTGACAAGAGAATGTTGCTTTTTATTTATCATGTAGGATGAGCAAGAGCAGGGCTTGTCAGATGAAGACATTCGAGCAGAGGTGGACACGTTTATGTTTGAGGGACATGACACTACTGCCAGTGGTATCTCCTGGATCTTCTACAGCTTGGCCAGTAATCCTGATCATCAGCAGAAGTGCAGAGAGGAGATCCAGCAAGTGTTGATGCGAAAGGACACCATAGAGTGGTACAGTAATTTTTATTATAATAGTGATAACTATAATATATTAGACAGGGAAATATTACAGATCTGTCCATTAAGAATGCGTGCTTTTTCCCGCGAGATCCCGCAATTTGGCGCGCGACATGTCACAAGATCCCTCAAGCAACATTCGGGAATTTAAATAAATGTGTTGTGCTTTACTGAATATCCGCCAGATGGCGCATGGAAGGACCTTTATCTAAAAGCCAGACCAAGCACAACGAAGAATTGTGTATAATTAGTTAGCCTAAAACAATATTGTGTCCAATGCTGAAGCAAAAAGGAATTTTATTTTGTTTGCATACACGTATATGAAACAGTCACACATCTATATATACCACTAACTGCTCACACAACTACATATGAAATGCGCGCACACACACCTATGAGACGCATGCACATATACACAAACAAATAATGCAGATCAAACATACTACACCTGTCCCTAAATAAAAAGAAATATTTAAGCATGTACGCAAAATGTATTTCACTTAAATATTACAGATTAAAACAAGGAAAGTAGATGTGCTGAGCTTCAGTTCATTGTGATGCGGACAAAAGGTCCAGGAAGGAAACGGGTTTTGTTATTTTACAAAATCTGAATATATTCAGTAAATTTATGAATTACACTCAAAGTATCAAATCCAACTATGAAGTCTGATTTAATTGGTACCATTAAACATTTTATTTGTTTCTATTTATGTTTATGTTTTGCTGGCGAAATACATTTTAGGCAGAGACGACTGCTCGGTCTTGTTAATTCTTTTTAAACTCCTCAATTCTGCCAATTACCCCATCAGTGAAACCGGTTTGATAACTTCACACCTATCATGAATGAAAGGTGAGAAGAGGGATTACAGTAACTCAGCATTGGAGACAATATTGTTTTAGGCTAACTTTATTAAAGATTATACACTTCTGTATTCTTTGTTGAACTTCGTCTTTTTGCACATGTGTGGGCATCTTTAAATTTGACCAGAAAATAATAATGGGCTGGTAGGCATGTTATTTTTTCATGTAACTTAAATGGCTGAATGAAGTTAAATATACACAATAAATTAATAATTGTGTTTGCTTTACGTTTGAGCACTCATAAATAGCTTTTTCATTGTATATACTACCATATCATATGTATGGAATGATATCCCGGACATTTTACAAAAGGAATTGCAAATTGCATTTGCAATTGCGTTTTCCATTTGTGGACGTATAAAGTGTGACATAATTCAAATGCAAGTGCAAACTTTGCATTACCGTTTGCTTTTTCGCCTTCGCGAACACACACTGACTGCCAAATTTCAAATGAAGAAGCAAAGTCCATTTCCCATTGCATTTGCCATGTCTTACCGGTCATGAGTCTGTCATATTTACATAGCAAAATAAATGAGCATGTCTGCTTTTTCACTTTCTCTGCATCGCGCATGTAACCTACCTAAACTCAAACGCAATCGCTAATTGTAATTTGCAATTGCATTTCCAAGACATTACACGGAAACCTGTCAATCAGCGTCAGGGGTGGGTCTATACTGTGGGGCGTGATTGTATGGGGAGTGACGTCACTCACAGTCGCCGACCAAGAGGGGGGAAATTTGAGCAATGGAGGTCCCGCCAGCGTTTGAGACAGACAGAGGCTTGGGCTTTGCCTCCGTCTTTTAACAGCGCGCTTTGTCTGTCTGGCAACCGCATGTATAAATGGGCGCGCCAGTGGCTGTACAGAACTCCGTGCGGTAGCAGTTTAAGCGCAGCTCTACCCCTCGCGCGAACCTCGTCATTACAGATCATTTGTGTAATTCACAAATTTACTGAATATGTTCAGATTTTGTAAAATAACGACAACCGTTTCCTTCCTAGACATTTTGTATGAACGGAAGATCAGCACGTCTTGTTTTAATCGGTAATATTTAAGTGAAATATATTTAGCGTGTATGCCTAAATATTCCTTTTTATGGACAGGTGTATTATGAAGTGATAGTTTTCACTACTACTATTAATGATAATAATACTGAATGGAGAAAGTGCAGTCAAATAAGCAGGCGAGGAGAGTATTGCAGGAGAGAAGAAAATGAAGAATAAATACATATCAGTATTTAAAGTTTGAGCCCGACACGTTTATGAGCTCTGTCGCTTGCTGTCAATGGGCGCCTAAGAGAGAGAAGAAGTTTGGCTTCAGTAGACACAATACTTCAGATTGAAACACGACTGCCCCCTACAGGTAACGAACAGCATTTTCACAGCTTCTCGCGAGCTGCCGCAGAAGCGCGTGAGATCCCTTTTCTCGAAACATGTGTTCTTAATGGCCAGATCTGTATAAGCGAAATGGTTACAGTTCTAGATTATCTGTTCATATTAGTCTAGATCAGGGCCTGTATTGACTAAGTGTCTGAGAGTAAGAATTCGCAATTTTCGGTGACGCAATTTTGGTCTCACCTTTAGGAGTAGAGTAAGGGCAATTAATTAACATTGGAAATCACTCCTACCTCCACCAAAATGTAGTAGAGCTACAGAGGTGTTCTAACTGGTTAGGAGTAGTCAGGTAATGGCGTTCAGGCAGAGGAGAGATGTTTTAGTAACACTGAGAGATCACCAAAAGATACCTTTGGACAAGAATGTTAAACTTTTTTGTTTTTGTTTTAATCGCGTGCAGTATGTACAGTAACTGTTCAATTAATGAAAATGTAGTATGCTGTCTCCTCTGGTTGATTGATACTGTAATGTATTGTAATGTATACTAAGTGTGTGGTAACAGCAAAGAAGCAGCTTTGAAACAGTGACACTGCCGACACAATGTGTGGCAAACTGTCAGGAGGTATTAATGCTTTCGCAAATTACCTTCACTCACTTTGTATCTTAAGCGATACGAGTAGGGCAAAGTTTTGCTTTAATTTTTTTCTTTACATTTTACTACCTCCTCCACAAGCAATACACTCTCATCCTCTCTCCAGTTTCAATTGACTGGAAACAGTTGTGATTGGAGCGGTCTGATTAGGATAACGTAAGTTTTGTACACAGTATATACAGTACATACAACACCCACTATAATGTACAGCCTACTTTACAGCTCTCATGTCATCATACATCTTCTTTGGCACAGTCCTACTTCTTGTTCAAAAAAAGAGTAGGAAGCTTCCTACGAGTGAATTTGAGATGCAAGTTAATATGGGCCCAGGTGTTGCTTTTACTAAGCTGATGAAACCCACTGAGTCCCTATTTAACACATTTTTTTCATCTCTTTGGTTCTCTAATTTACTGTATGGATTTTAGGGAGGACCTCAGTAAAATACCATATACCACAATGTGCATTAAGGAATCCCTGCGTATGTACCCTCCTGTTCCGGACATTGGACGAAAGTTGAGCAAGCCTATTACTTTTTTTGATGGAAAAACAGCTCCTGCAGGTAAGTTAACTCTATTCACGATATTATAGCTCCTAACGCTTAAGTAACTTTAAAACTATGGGACTGTTCCCTTATAGATGTTTTAGTAGATTGAATTGTTTGAACAAGTTGCTATGATCTAGCATCATAAATAAAACTATAAAAATAGTTAAAAAAGAACTATACTATGAGCCAGAGTGGAGCAGGGGTGAAGTGCTCCCCCAATAATCCTTAGATCGGTAGTTTGATTCCCGTGTGATGTTGTAGCCTCCTGCAGCTTGGGGCCTGAGGAGAGCTGATTGACAGAGGGAAGGGATGGGAGGCACTGTGTGCTTTCACATCAATCGCAGTGCTAAGCCAGTGACCAGCATCTGTGAGCTCAGTCAAATGGAAGGAGTGGATAGCGCTGTCCTCCGAGTGTGTTACGCCACCCCCAATGGTGCATGAGCGAGTAGTTAAAAAAAATAAAAATAAAAATACTTTTTACGATTACCATTGTCACTCACTTAGAACTAAAAAAAAAACACTCATATTGATAGTAAATATTTTAATCAATATAGCTCTTCTTCGGTAATTTACACATAATAAATGTCACTTGTTATTGTCTACTGATTTATCTTAGTCCAGTTTAACAAAAATACATCACACTTACTTATACATTGCACACAATACATTTGTGTAGCATTATATGACCTTTATCAAAGAGATAATTTGGTTAAAAATTAACCAGGTTATGTGTTTTTGTGCCTGCATAAGCCATGTGAATACAGTACTTTCTTCGTAAAGGTATAATCCAAAAGAAAGTACTACTTATAACATTTAGTTGTTTTATCTTTTCTATAGGTTGTATTATTGGAATCAGTATTTATGGAATTCATCACAACCCTACAGTTTGGGAAAATCCAAAGGTATAAAACAAAGTTAAAAATTGTCGTCTATATTGTAACGATCAGATTAAGATTGTTTTAAACTGAGTTACAAGAATCTAGAAATCTTTATCTTAAGTGCTGGGAATGCCTTAAAACTACTGAACAAGAGAGACAGCACAATGACCAATTAAACCAAACCAAAAGTGTATTATACAAAAAAACAAACAAAAGGTGCACCAAAACAACTAAAGATGAGTGTGTGTGTGCTTGGGGGAGTAGAATGTCCAAAGTCCAGGTTATTTCCAAAGTGTGTGTGTGCAAATACTTTGTGCAAATGGCAATATAAACAGCACTGTATCTCCATACTCTCTTGCCCCTGAGCTTCTTTCCAAGTGCATTTTTAAGACGGGTCAAGTGACCTCATGCGTCTTGATGTGCAGAGGAGAGTGGGTGAGTCTTTTGGCCAAACCAGTTCGCCCTGTAGTATGTGCGCATAGTTCCATCAGGAATTACGGGATCTGGCATGTTTAGATTTCTGCGTTTCTGGATGCTGTTTCTCTTTCTCCACTATGGTCCTTTGGCAGTCACGTAAAGTGTAGGTTGCTTGGTCAGGTGTGGGCCAGACATCCTTTTGAACAGAGGGCCACCAGCTGTCTTCTAGTCATCACAACAGGGCTTTTAGCATCCCCGTGTCTGGGTTTATGGTTGTAGCGCAAGAACCTCTGGGTTAAAGATTGTGGGATGACCAGTTGGAATCTTCCTTCTCGCTTCACAGGACCTCTAAGATATAATGCCCCCTGGAGGTATTCAAAGGCGATCCTTTGGTCTAATGTTTTCCTGGGGTTCTCTCCAATGGCCAGGTGAGCTATCTGCCTTGTACAAGCAGGAAAGTATGATAGGTGAAACCATGTTCGGTCCTTAGTCCATACCTTCCCCAAGTGTCCTCCAAGACGGCCCATGTAGCAGTCAAAAAGTCAAGCCCGACTATGGGTGGAAATGCCAGGTGATTGTCCTTCATGATGTAGGTGTCCAGGAGACAGGCGCCACCTGTAGTGAATCTGCCTCTGGGTTTTTGCCTGGTGTGTCTTCCATAACAAACCTCTGGGGTGACAGAGTGGTGCCTTTCAGAGACTTAACACCATAGGATCTCCTGCATAAGAGTGTACTGTAAGTACTCCCCGTTTCCAGCACTGCTTCCACCTCTGTACCTTGTATAGACACCGGTACCAGGAGAAGAGAGGGGGCTGAGTGGGGTTGAGCGATGCTCCCTTGATGTCCCAGCTAGATGCTCCCTTGTTACTTTTCTCCTTGATGTGCTTAGATCCCACCTTCTGTCTTTCACTCTGATACAGTATTTTTCTACTTTCTGTAGTCGATGAAGAGTACAGTAGGCATGCTAGTGAGACGTAGCTTCTTCATTTGACCCTCCCACATCGTCTCTCCGCAAAAAAACAGTCTGTGACAGTCTGTCCAACCATGCTAAGCTAGCATCCATGGCCTGCTGAAAACTGGTTTCCCTGTTTATAGTGCTATTTGCGTATAAATGTTTTCTGCAAGAGCCAACAAATCCACTTTACACTGTTTCATCTCTGTCTGCAAAGTTTGTACCACAGCATTACTAGACACATAAAGCAACCCCTACAATCATCATCATCATCATCATCAGAATGTTTATCAGATATGTACAATGAACTTAATAAAGAAGTTAGTTCAGCTGCAGGATTACGATGGGTTACAAAAGGGCCTACTGAAAAATCTACAGCCCCATCTGGTACATACTGTACGTACATTAGCAGTTTTAGCATCAACATCCATCTTGCTCCATTAGTTTTAAAACACTTGGGAAACACAAAAAAGATCCTAGCATGAAATAAATATTTAATTATCAGATTAAGATTGTTTTAAACTGAGTTACAAGAATCGAGAAGTGATTGTGTGTGTGTGTGTGTGTGTCTGTAGAATGTCCAAAGTCCAGGTTATTTCCGAAGTGTGTGTGTGTGTGTGTGTGTGTGTGTGTGTGTGTGTGTGTGTGTGTGTGTGTGTGTGTGTGTGCGTGTGCTGGGAGAGATGAATCGTTACAATATGTTCAGCTTTAACTGGTGACATTATTTAATATCTGTAAACTTAAAATATCTATAAACAATGAAAGTTTTTACTGCCTTACCATAAAGAATCATGGGTGTGCAATTTTCTGTTTAATAGGTGTTTGATCCGCTACGATTCTTGCCAGAGAACACTGCTAAGCGATCACCCCATGCATTTGTGCCTTTCTCAGCTGGACCAAGGTTTGTCTCTACAGGAGTTTTTACAGTTTAAAGTTAACAGAGAACTGAATTGAAATTTCATTAAATAAAATTTGATTTAATTCAAAAACATCTTTAGCACAGAGTAGGGTTTTAGTAGTCATAGTAGTCATTATCTTTAACATGAATTATGAAATTACACATGTGGCCCCTAGTGAGCACACCAGGGTGACAGATAAATTATCTGTTTTTCTGGTTCTTCAACAATATGGGTGACCCTGTTAGGCCATAGAGTGACAGGGACACTCCATAATATCATGGCTTGATGCCATCTAGCGGCTAAAGTCAAGCATTACCAGGTAATGCGTTGAATACTAATTTTCTTTCTTGTCTTGTCTCAACCTAATTTCTTTTATACCGTCTGATAGTATCTGATAGTATGAGGAACATGAAATATATGTAGGTGGTACAAGAGCTCTCACAATTCTGGGGGACAAAAGAATTATATCTATAGCGGTGGTCATAAGCAACACAAAATAGATCAGAATCTACGTCCAGTCTGGTATATAAATGGCTAGAAAGGTGGAAACTGCAATCTAATTACTTAAGTAACTAGTTTGAATTAATCAATAGAAGATAGTATCATCTTGTACCTTTGCTGATTGTCTTCACACAGTGCACAGAACTGTACATCAAGGTGTTACACTCCACCTCCAGCAGTTAGGAAAGACAAAATACAACCTTTGATTGATGTGGGTGTCTTTATAATCTTTAAAACACAATCAGTAGTAGCAGAAAATATGTCTGAAAAAGTGTGTTGGTACATGGCATGTCTGTCCGAGTGCTGCCATATTTTGCTATTATTTACATTCTCAGATGCCCTTCCTAAACATGTGCCTATTTAGAGGTAACCTTAACCTGTCAAGATCAGAAAACCATTTATTTCTGTTAATTTTTTATGCTATTATCTTTATTCAATGTAGAAACTGCATTGGCCAGAACTTTGCGTTGAATGAGATGAAAGTGGTCGTGGCTCTGACACTGAGGAAGTATGTCCTGATCAAAGATCCAGAACATACTCCAAAGAAGATTCCTCGAATAGTGCTTAGATCTCTCAATGGGATCCACCTCAAGATAAAATTAGTGGAAAATGTGGATTAAGATATAAATAGTATAAAAAATTAAATTACTAGCATTATTATGATATTTGCTATTGATTCATGACTTCAATTCCATAATTAAGTGAGTTAACAAAACTCTGAGTACAAATAGTCATAAAATATTAGTGAGCTTTTGAAAACTCATTCTTAGCAAAATAGTCTATTTAATGAAAATATTGTGTATAATATAATAAAGTTGTTCATACATTCATTCTGAAAAAATTGTCAAAAACGTATCAGTGTGTGGTGTTTTGCTTTTTCTGTTAATACATAACATGTCAAATAGGCAATATATTTGCTTTATGCTGCACATAAGACAAAAATTCAAATTTGCGAAATTATTTTGCTATAAAACCAAATATTTCATATGTAAAACAAAGGCGGCCGCATGGCGGTCATTCACAGTATGATACTACGATTGATAGATGTGTGTGTGTGTGTGTGTGTGCCCTGTAATGGTCCAGAATGTGTGTGTGCCCTGTAATGGTCCAGAATGTGTGTGTGTGTGTGTGTGTGTGTGTGCCCTGTAATGGTCCAGAATGTGCCTAAATTTAGCCCAAAGTCTTCTGGGATAGGGTCCAGGCCCCATGACTTTGTACACAGGTTAAGCAGTATAAAAGATGAATGACTCAAAGATCAAATTAATGAAACGATGATTATATCTGCAAATTCCTGATTTTTAAAAAAAGTGACCTTCACCAGGAATTACGTATGTTATTCTAAGTTTTTTATTTTCTTACATGGGCTTACTGCCATCTAGCGGCTACAGTCAAGCATTACCAGGTACTTTTTCTGGTTATGGAGCAATCAGAAACCTGCTTTAAAATAGATCAATCAGTGTGCTGGTTTATTTCATAATGAACACCTCCGAATAAGTCAAAAAAAATTAAATTTAAATAGTATTTAATCTAATAGTTAGATATAGTATCTAATCTAAATATCAATGTGTATTTATGAAACAACATACTTCCACTTCAACCTTTTTTTATTTATATATATATATTTTTTTGATTGTATATGGCCAAACCTTAGAAAACTCCAGACCAATTCGGTCTGCTCTGGCCACAGCTGTTGTGAAATGATGTTAGTAGCTGTAGAGGTCATAACTCAAGTACAACCACGGAGACTCAGTCGTTCGATTTACTGACGTTTAAAACCAGTTTAGGAGCTTTCGATTTAAGAAATAATGCGCACCTTATAATCTTGTGGTTTCTAACGCCTGTTGTATCATGCTTTAGTTATTTTTAACTGAAATTAGCTGTCAACACTTGCATTTGCCTATGATTTTTAATGCCTTTTAAATCTTCGTTTGTCAATCACTTCTTTACCACCCTTGCATATATTTAATTCACGTTGCTAAAGACTTTTAAAAAGTCACCAGGTCTAATAAGTCACTAAGTTGACAACACTGCGAAAGCCTCTTGTGAGTGTGCTTGACTGCTCATCTATTTCAGCCAATTTGAGAATCTATCACTGGATCTAGTGGATATCAATCTGTACATTCGTAACACCATTGAGTCGTTCACCAATCTACTTGTAAACATGCATACATATACAGATGAAACTTGAAAAATTAAAATATTGTGCAAAAGTTCATTTATTTCAGTAGTGCAACTTAAAAGGTGAAACTAATATATGAGATAGACTCATTACATGCAAAGCAAGATAGTTCAAGCCGTTATTTGTCATAATTGAGATCACTATGGCGTACAGCTCATGAAAACCCCAAATTCACAATCTCAGAAAATTACAATATTACATGCAATCAATAAAACAAGGATTGGACATAGAACAATATCGGACCTCTGAAAAGTATAAGTATGCATGCGTACTCAATACTTTCGGGCCCCTTTTGCTGCAATTACTGCTTCAATGCGGCGTAGCATGGAAGCCATCAGCCTGTGGCACTGCTTATGGAAGACCAGGATGCTTTAATGGCCTTCAGCTCTTCTGCATTGTTCGGTCTCATGTCTCTCATCTTTCTCTTGGCAATGCCCCATAGATTCTCTATGGGGTTCAGGTCAGGCGAATTTGCTGGCCAATCAAGCCCAGTAATCCCATAGTCATTGAACCAGGTTTTGTTCTCTTTGACAGTGTAGGCAGTGCCAAGTCCTGCTGGATAATGAAGTCAGCATGGGGAAGTCATTCCCATATAGCTCATCTGCAGAAGAAAGCATGAAGTGCTGCGTTGACCCTGGACTTATTGAAGCACAGTGGACCAACATAAGCATATGACATGGCTCTGCATATCAACATAGACTGTGGAAACTTCACCATTCTTCCTCCAGACTCTGGGTCATTTTTTTCCAAATGAGATGCAAAAGTTGCTCTCATTAGAAAAGAGGACTTTGGACCACTGAGCCACAGACCAGTTTTTTTTTTTTTCTTTAGTCCAGGTAACTCCAGCCTAAGTCCACTCCTTTTGAAAGTTCCCAACACATGCCTTTTCCTGACAACCCTTTCCAGGCTGCGGTCATCCCTGCTGCTTGTGCACCTTTATCTTCCACACTTTTCCCTTCCACATAACTTCCACATTAATGTGCTTTGATACAGCACTTTGGGAACATACAACTTCTTTTGCAATTACCTTTTGAGGCTTTCCTTTCTTATGGAGGAGGTCAGTGATGGTTTTCTGCACAACTGTCAGGTCAGTGGTCTTTCCCATGATTGTGCTTCCTACTGAACCAGACTGAGAGACCATTTAAAGGCTCAGGAACCATTTGCAGGTGTTATGGCTTAATAAGCTGATTAGAGTGGGACACTTTGAGCCTAGAATATTGGACCTTTTCACAATATTAAAATTTTCTGAGATTGTGAATTTGGGGTTTTCATTAGCTGTACACCATAATCATCTCAATTATAACAAATCACGGCTTGAACTATCTTGCTTTGCATGTAATGAGTCTCT
Organism: Clarias batrachus; assembly: GCA_003987875.1. Taxonomy (NCBI): domain Eukaryota; kingdom Metazoa; phylum Chordata; class Actinopteri; order Siluriformes; family Clariidae; genus Clarias; species Clarias batrachus. The sequence goes on from QMIH01003251.1 coordinate 11,055, forward strand.
CTCTTATATTAGTTTCACCTTTTAAGTTGCATTACTGAAATAAATGAGTTTCACCTGTATAAGTTTATACATTCTAATTTTCATATAATATTTAACTAAGTTGTGTGTTTGTAATTGGTGCCAAGTTGTGTGTCGTTTTTAAAAATACACCATTTGTTTTTGTACATTTAATTCAATTCAATTTTATTTGTTTAGAGCTTTTAACAACTGTCATTGTCGCAAAGCAGCTTTACACAATCAAAAGAATTATTTAAGTTTGTATAAAATGTTAAAGTACAGTATGTCACAAAAGTGACCACTGGCTTGCTAAAGAGGCTGAGGGTAAAGATGATGGACTGGCCAAGCATGTCTCCAGACCTAAACCCCTTAGAACACTTCTGGGGCATCCTGAAAAGGAAGGTGGAGGAGCACAAGGTGTCGAATGTACACCACCTCCGTGATGTGATGGAGGAGTGGAAGATGATTCCAGTGGCTTCCAGGATACCTGTGAAGCTCTGGTGAAATCCATGGCCAAGATAATTCAAGCCGTGCTGGAAAATGATGGTGGCCACACAAAATATTGACATGGCACATTTTCACTTAGGGGTGTACTCACTCTTGTTGCCAGGAGTTCAGCTATTATTGGCTGTATTTTTAGTTATTTTGAGGGGACAATAAATTTACACTGCTATACAAACTTTACACTGACTACTTTTCATTGTGTCAAAGAGTCAATTATGCAGTGTTGTCCTATGAAAAGATATAACTAAATATTTGCTGAGATGTGAGGGGTGTACTCATTTTTGTGACATACTGTATATAAATCAGAATGGTCAGATTGTCCCTGATGAGCAAGCCGAGGTCGACAGTGGCAAGAAAAAACTCCCTGAGCTGGCAATAGGAAGAAACCTTGAGAGGAACCACCACACTCAACAGCGAACCCATCCTCATTTGGGTGAAACAGAAGGCAGGAATTGATCTGCATTCATACTGTGTGTAAGGTGGCAGGTAGTTCAGTATAACAGTTGGAGTCCAGAATATGGAGTCCAGTTAGTTATTGGAGGCTCAGGTAGACTAGAAGGAAATTCCCGTCCTGAACTATCGAGCGACTGCAGCCATGTCAAATCCTCAGAGAAACAGCTGTCAACATTAGCCGAGGCCAGAACCGGCTTCATAGTAGAGTGAACCATCCCCAGTCACCACACGCATCCCAAAGATACCACACAGGCATCCATGCGACGAGATCTCCAACCAGAAGCGGAGCACCAGGATGAGTCAGACAGGTCCCGAAGGCAGAAGGGGTCTGGATCACTGGCAGCTCAGGAGTAAATGTACAGTCGTGGCCAAAAGTTTTGAGAATTACATAAATATTGGAAATTATAAAAGTTGCCGCATAAGTTTTTATAATAGCAATTTGCATCGGCAAGGCAAGTTTATTTGTATAGCACATTTCATACACAATGGTAATTCAAAGTGCTTTACATAAAAGAGAAGAAAATAATAAAATGAAATAGAAAACAATGGCAATAAAACTTTTTTTTAATTATAATAATTTTAAAAATGTAAAATTTGATTTAAGATACTTTTAAAACTAATTAAAATTTTATTTAAAATCAAAATAAAACAGTTAAAAATATTAAATAAACATAAAATAATGCAGTCAGTTCGGACGTACAGTAGCACAGCGCTCATTCAATAAATGCACAGCTAAACAGATGAGTTTTAAGTCTAGATTTAAATGTGACTAGTGTTTTTGCACATCTCATCTCATCTGGAAGCTGGTTCCAACTGCGGGCAGCAAGGATTCCCCTTGTTTTGTGTGAACCCTTGGTATTTCTAACTGGCTTGATCCTAATGATCTGAGTGATCTGTTTATATTCAGTGAGCATATCTGCAATGTATTTAGGTCCTAGGCCATTGAGTGATTTATAAACGAGTAAAAGGACTTTAAAATCTATCCTGAATGTTACAGGCAACCAGTGTAAGGACCTGAGGAGGGGTGTGATTTTCTGTGCTCAGATTTTCTGGTTCTAGTCTGAATTCTGGCATCAGCGTTCTGGATGAGCTGCAGCTGTCTAATGGTCTTCTTGGGAAGGCCGGTGAGGAGACCATTAAAATAATCCACGCTGCTGGTGATAAAGGCATGGACAAGTTTCTCCAAGTCGTGATTGGACCACTGGACCACAAAACATCTAATTCTTGCAATGTTTTTCAGATGATAGTATGCTGATTTAGTCACTGCTTTGACATGACTACTGAAACTAAGGTCTGTCTCCAGAATCACCCCAAGATTCTTAACTTGATTTTTAGTTGTTTGACCCCTAGAGTGAAGGTATGCATTCACCTTCAGAGCTTCATCTTTGTTTCCAAATGCAATGACTTCAGTTTACTCTTTGTTTAACTGAAGAAAATTTTGGCACATCCAAATGTTAATTTAATCAGTGCATTGGCAGAGGGAGTCTACGGGGCTATAATCATTTGGAGATAAGGCTAGGTAAAGCTGGGTATCATCAGCATAGCTGTGATAG
>QMIH01003251.1:13572-27520 GCA_003987875.1 Clarias batrachus
CTTTCTCATTATCTGACTTAGTGGGAGCATATACAGGCTAAACAGGAGTGGTGCAAGAATTGAGCCTTGTGGGACTCCGCATGTCATGAACGTCCACTTAGACTTATGCTCTCCTATACTCACATAATAACCTCTCCCTTCTAAGTATGACCTGAACCATTTGAGTACCATCCCAGTAAGCCCGATCCAGTTTTCCAGTCTTTCTATAAGTATGTTATGATCGACAGTGTCAAATGCAGCGCTAAGATCTAGCAGTACCAACACTGATATTTTGCCAGAATCAGAATTTAAACGAATATCATTTATTATCTTTATGAGCGCTGTCTCTCTACTGTGATGCGCTCGGAAGCCAGATTGAAAACTGTCCAGGTATCCATTTGAGTTTAAGTGGTTGTTCACCTGATAAAAGACAACCTTTTCAATAATCTTGCCTATAAAAGGAAGGTTTAATATTTGTTAGAATTATTTTATATATAAAGGAGTTATTTCTACTCTCTTGCTCTCTTCCTCATAGATCTGATATTAACGTGTTAAATCTTTCTTGCTGCTATCTTCCTGTCTCCTCTTGCATCTGTTCCTAAAGGTGTGAACGCTCTCACGCTCACCTTCCTATTCTCTCTTTATGTCTCTCTCTCTCTATCTCTCTCTGTCTCCTTCCCCCTCTCCCCCTAATCGAGCCAATATCTTGTGATCCTTCTCTGGACGGACACCTCTCTGTCTTCCTCTCCTTTGATTCTTCAGGATCTCTCCAGGACATTTACAATAGTTTATGTTCTTTGTAGTAACATATGTCAGTGGCACAGGCATTTGGTCAAACATAAACCCCATATTTTGCTGTTAATAAACAGAGACTTTTCTGACAGACAATGTGTGTGTGTGTGTTTGACTGAGTCTCTCCTGGCGCCAGAAAAGCTTACCAAAGCACAGCGGACAGACCGAGCAACTCGCTTCTTCTACTACGAAACTTTAGAAAACTTTACAATATTGTTCTGTAGTTATTTAGTATGGAATTATCAAGATTATTCTTTTTCAGAAGTGGCTTAACAACTGCAGTTTTCAAAGAGTTTGGAAAAGTCCCAGAGAGAAGTGAGGTGTTCACCACTTCTAAAAGATCTGTTTCCAAACAGTCAAACACACTTTTGTGGGAAAAAGATGTGGGAAGTGTGTCAAGGTCGCACGTTGACGATTTGAGGTGCTGTACTATTTCTTCCAAAATTTTGCTATTAATTGCTCGAAAGACAGACATAGTAACTGTTTGAGGTTGTGTTTGAGTTTTTCTGATCTCTGCAAAACTTGATGTGTTAATAGCCCTTCTAATATTACTGATTTTCTCAGAGAAGAAGGAAGCAAACTCATTGCATTTGCTGTCGGAGAGCATTTCAATGGGAATCTGACTTAGTGGGTTTGTCAGTCTCTCAACAGTAGAAAAAAGAGTGTGAGTGTTGTTTAAGTTGCTGTTTATAATGTTTGAGAAAAAGGTCTGTCTAGCAGTGGCTAGTTCCACATTGAAAGCATGAAGGCTGTCTTTATAGATGCTATAATGAATTTCAAGTTTCGTCTTCCACTACATCCGCTCAGCTTTTCGGCATTGTCTTTTCATATTCTGAACTGCTGTTGATTTTCTCCATGGTGCTTTCTGTCTGCCCACCTTTCATAACTTTTCCGGAGCAATATCATCAATAACATTCTTAACTTTTAAGTTAAAGGAATCAAGGAGAAGATCAACAGAATCTGCAGAAATGCTTGGTGTTAAGGATATAGCCTTCATAAATAGTGCACTTGTGTTCTCATTAATGCATCTTTTTCTGACAGACACAGATCTAGATTCAGTGGTAACAGAGCTCAATATATCAAAGAAAATACATATCTGATCAGACCGTCCTTTATAACAATGGATGAGATGTTTAGACCCTTACTGATGAGTAAGTCTAGAGTGTGTCCACGATTATGTGTGGGCCCGTGCACATGCTGAATCAGGTCAAAAGTGTTTAAAACACTTATCATTTCTTTTGTAATATTGTTTTCTGCATTATCAACGTGAATATTAAAGTCCCCTGCTATGGCAAAACAGTCGAACTCTTTGATAAATCATTGATAGCAGTTCTGTGAATTCTTCAATAAAGTCTGGAGAGTATTTTGGAGGTCTGTAAATAATGATGAACAGAATGGGTGGAGCACCTTTCAGCAAAATACCTAGATATTCAAAAGCCAAAAACTGACCAAATGACACTTGCATTGATAGACATATTTAAATAGAGCAGCAAGTTTCATTAAAGAACATAAAATCCAATCTGTTTGTGGTGATCAGATCATTGATTAAAAATTATTTATTTTTATTTTAGTGAGCGACTATTTAAAAATGCTAACTTGATGGCATTTCTTTTTGTCCCCCGCATAATAACTCGGAGATTAGATGGGTCAGCCGTGCGGCTTAAGAAGGCCTTGGGCTTTCAATCACGTGATTAAACGAGATAGAGAAAGGTACAGGAACACTGGGTTCCCGCTTGTTCTGTAAACATTTTTGAATGTTACTGCTAACATTCAAAAATGTGGGACCCGACACACATCACTGAGAGCTGCTATCTGTTTGTTTTAATTCACCTAGGACAGATGTAGGTGGGGGGTTTGAGCCCTGGCTCTGTGGCAGCGGTCTGAGAGCTCTCATAAGAGGAGGAGGAGGGCAAGCTGGGGCCACAGGCCTTGGTGGTAGTGGAGCTCGCTGTTTTTTAGTTGGCATCTGGGAGCTTGCAGCAAAAGAGTGGGAGAGATTGGTCCCAGTATACACCAGTTCCTCCATTTTCTGTGAGAAACTTAGAAGTGGAGATGTTGGAGAGAGGGATAATGTGTTTGATGAGATGGGCTCTGGTGTTTCCRGTGGCTTTAGTATATTGTCCTGAATTCCATGGCTATTTTCCAGAATGTTATCTTGAAGCTGTTGTAGTGTGTCATAATCTGTCTGTGATGAGCTCTGTGAGCAGAACTCAGCCGGGATGTCCATGAGCAGTGGTTGTTTTGACTGTGTGGTTATCAGTGTCCTTGTGGGATTCTTTAGCCACATGATGATTCGAAAGCTGTCTGTGGTCTCTCATACTTTGTCCAGGCATGCATGTGCCATTCAGGTTAAGAGGATTAGCACACTCTGCTGAAGGATGATGGAGGGAGAAATAGATATTTTCCTTTAGCACCCTTGCACCACGTTTGTTTGGGTGGAGACCATCCAGTTTGAACAGTTGTCTATGGCCCCAGAAAAGATTGAAGTTGTCGATGAAGTTGACTCCTTTTGAACTGCAGGTTTTTTGTAGCCATGTTTTCAGCCCAAGCAATCGTGACAACATGTTAGTAAGTCTTTGAAGTGTTTCAAAGAGTTCACTGACATCCTTCTTTAGGAGTTCTGACTGCTCTTTCCGAATGTCATTTTTCCCCACGTGGATAATGATTCGATTTGCAGTCTTGTGCTTCGTCAGAATGTTCCGAAGTTCTCTGTTCACGTCAGAGACGATAGCTTGAGGAAAGCAGCATGAAGTTGTTGTCCTGCTTCTGATGTTTCTGATAGTGGAGTCCCCGATTATCAGAGTMCTGACCTCGGTGTCGCTGTGAGCTGAGTGCCGATGTCTGCTCGACTTCGAGCGCCTGTTCATAGCGGCGTTAGCTGCTGGCTGATCCAATCCATACTCAGTCACATTTTCCTCACCCACATTCATTAACGCTTTAAATCTGTTCTCAAGATGAATAGGGGGTGGCAAAATACCAGCGTTTGTAAGTCTTGTCATAGCTATATCTGGGGAAGAGGATGCTATTGCAGCAATATGAGATACTCAAGACAATCTAATGCCTCGAGTGCCTTTGGGTTTCGCTCCCTGTTTGTGCCATCGATTAATCTGTCGATCAGTTTYGGCATGTTCCTTTACACAGGGTATAAACTGTTGAGACTTGCTAGATACACGAGATTCACCGGCTGTATGCTGAGGGGGTCCATCATGACGATTTGCTGAGTCTTCTGGCTGTTTTGGAGGTCCAGCAAGTAACTTTGTTTCAAGAACTGCAATCCTTTGTAGAAGTGTATGGCAGGTCATGCAGCAAGTAGATTCCACAAGAGGCATTTTCTTTCTCGTCTGTTTGAAGTAGGCAGCTGTGTTTTCCCGTCTCTGGAATGTAAGCTGCTGGCAGGGGGAGAAGAAGTCCCTTTTCATCCAATCTTTAAAAAGTTTAAAATTTTCGAGTTTGTGCCAAAAATGTTTTGGTTGAGCACTGTGCTGATCCGCTGAAGTAAAAATCTTAGAGAAATAAGAGAAAAGTGCAGATATAACGACCAAAGCGCAGAGCATAAGCAGGAACGTCCGAACGGTAGCGAAGCCGGAAGCAACATATACTCCAGAATGTTATGAAGAGTGATCAGATGAATTGCATAGTCCTTCTTTGCCATAAAAATTTACTTAATCCTGAAAAAAAACTTTCCACTGCGTTTCATTGCTGTCATTAAAGGACCTGCTGATATCATTTCAGTAATCGTCTTGTTCAGTCAGGTGACTCAGGTGAATGTTGACGAGCACAAGGCTGGAGATCATTATGTCAGGCTGATTSGGTTAGAATGGCAGACTTGAAATGTTAAAAGGAGGGTAATGCTTGAAATCATTGTTCTTTCATTGTTAACCATGGTGACCTGCAAAGAAACGTGTGCAGCCATCATTGCGTTGCATAAAAATGGCTTCACAGGCAAGGATATTGTGGCTACTAAGATTGCACCTAAATCAACAATTTATAGGATCATCAAGAACTTCAAGGAAAGAGGTTCAATTCTTGTTAATAAGGCTTCAGGGCGTCCAAGAAAGTCCAGCAAGTGCCAGGATCGTCTCCTAAAGAGGATTCAGCTGCGGGATCGGATTGCCATCAGTGCAGTGCTTGCTCAGGAATGGCAGCAGGCAAGTGTGAGTGCATCTGCAGTGAGGCGAAGACTTTTGGAAGATGGCCTGGTGTCAAGAACGGCAGCAAAGAAGCCACTTCTCTCCAAAAAAAACATCAGGGACAGATTCTTGATCTTCTGCAAAAAGTAAGGCGAATGGACTGCTGAGGACTGGGGCAAAGGCATATTCTCGGATGAAGCCTCGTTCCGATTGTTTGGGGCATCTGGAAAAAGGCTTGTCCGGAAAAGAAAAGGTGAGCGTTACCATCAGTCCTGTGTCATGCCAACAGTAAAGCATCCTGAGACCATTCATGTGTGGGGTTGCTTCTCATCCAAGGGAGTGGGCTCACTCACAATTTTGCCCAAAAACACAGCCATGAATAAAGAATGGTACCAAAACACCCTCCAACAGCAACTTCTTCCAACAATCCAACAACAGTTTGGTGAAGAACAATGCATTTTCCAGCATGATGGAGCACCGTGCTCGGGAACCAAAACGTTGAAATTTTGGGTCCATGGCCTGGAAACTCCCCAGATCTTAATCCCATTGAGGACATGTCGTCAATCCTCAAGAGGCGGGTGGACAAACAAAAACCCACTAATTCTGACAAACTCCAAGACGTGATTATGAAAGAATGGGTTGCTATCAGTCAGGATTTGGCCCAGAAGCTGAGGTCCTGAAAAAGAAGGGCCAACACTGCAAATACTGACTCTTTGCATAAATGTCATGCAATTGTCGATAAAAGCCTTTGAAACATATGAAGTGCTTGTAATTATATTTCAGTACATCACAGAAACAACTGAAACAAAGATCTAAAGGCAGTTTAGCAGAAAACTTTGAAACTGTGAAAACTAATATTTGTGTCATTCTCAAAACTTTTGGCCACAACTGTACAGTATAGCTTGACAGAGATACAGGGAGAGGGAAAGAGAGAGAAGAGGATAAGGAAGAGCAGAAGAGGAGACACAACAGTTAGGTATGGTCACAGTCACATAATATTATATAGGTAATATTAGCGTAGAGTACAAGAAGGGACTCCGGCAGAACTAACTATGACAACATAAATAAAAAGGGAGAGCCAGAAGACACTAGCAGTTCACTCAGATACTGAGGCGTGAGGCCATTTAATGCTTTATACATCAAAACTAGTATTTCAAAATCAATGCAAATGAAATTTCACAGGTAGCCAATGAAGGTAGATAAGATAGAGAAGATGTGCTCGTATCTTCTGGTTTTAGTGAGGACTCTTGCTGCTGCATTCTGAACTACCTGAAGCTTGTTTAGGCACCTGGTTGAACAACCAGACAGTAAGGCGTTACAATAGTCCAGCCTAGAGGTGATAAATGCATGAAATCATTTTTCTGCATCATTTAGGGATAATATATTCCTTATCTTGGCAATATTTCTGAGGTGAAAGAATCCTGGCGATATTATCTATGTACATGAGCTTCAACTGAAAGGCTGGAATCTATAATCACACCAAGATCTTTTACTGTTACACTAGATAGAACATCTAAAGTTATAGTGTGATCTAAAATCTTGCTTCTAGCTGCATGCGGTCCTATGACTAGAACTTATCTTATCAGGATTAAGCAGAAGGAAGTTAATTAGCATGCAGTGTCTTATATCCTTTACACATTGCTCAAATTTATTAAGCTGGTTTTTCTCATCTGGTTTTGATGAGACATATAACTGTGTCATCAGCATAACAATGAAATCTAATAACATGCTTACGGATTATGTTGCCCAGAGGAAGCATGTAAAGGGAAAAAGCAGTGGGCCGAAAACCAAACCCTGTGGAACACCACACTCCACTAGAGAACAGAATAATCACCATTTAAATCTACCTACTGATAACTATCAGTCAAATAGTATCCGAGCCAGGAGGGGCTGTTCCTTTAATTCCTACTACATTTTATAATCTGTGATGGAGAATACTATGATCAATGGTGTCAAAAGCTGCACTGAGGTCGAGTAACACAAGCATAGTGACGCAACTCTAATCAGAGGCCAATAGGAGGTCATTTACTACTTTAATGAGTGCTGTCTCTATGATGTGATAAGGTCTAAATACTGACTGATACAGTTTGTGTATGCTATTTCTATGTAGATATGAACATAGCTGCTGTGCTACTACCGTTTCCAGAATCTTAAAGATAATGGGGAGGTTTGATATTGGCCTGTAATTGGACAGCTGACAGGGGTAGAGGTCAGAGGTCATAATTTCTTAATTACCGGTTTAATAACTGCTCATTTAAAAGATTCTGGTACAAATCCACTGCTAAATGTTAGAAATATTTATCAGTGAATAAATATTTTCAACAGGGGTTCTGTTATTTCTGGCACTATCTGTTTGAGAAAATGTGGTATAGGATCTAATACACAGATGATTGATGATTTTGCAGAAGAAATGAGTGAAATTCATTCATTCTCTTCAAGGGGAGTAAAGTATTCTAGGTTCTGATCTGACATGGTTAATTTAACATCTGCATCAATTAAATTGTCTGGTTTCAAAGCCTGAATGTTATGCCCAATATTTACAATTTTGTTATTGAAAAAGTTCATTAAGTCTTCACTACTGCACAATGTTGTTGTGGAGATTTCTGCAGTGGTCTTATTTCTAGTTCATTTGGCTACGGTATTAAATAAAAATCTAGGATTATTTTTGTTATTTTCTATAAGAGTGGAGAGATTTGTTGATCTAGCTACACTAATAGCTTTTCCATAGTTCAGGATGCTCTCCCTCCATGCTATTTGAAATATTAACCATTTAGTTTGACGCCATTTACATTCTAATTTTCGAGCAGTCTGTTTTAAAGTGCGTGTGTGGTCATTATACTAGGGAGCGAGTTTCTTATCTCTAATCATTTTCCTTTAACTGGAGCTACATTATCTAAGGTATAACAGAATGTCGACTCTAAATATTCAGTTGCCTGATCGAGTTCTCCGGCGTCAGACGGTGATCCAATCAGAGTTGATAACTCTGGGAGATTACAGATAAAGCTCTGTATAATAGCTGATGTGACTGTACATTTAATGCGGTAGCGAGGCATTGTGCATATGTTATTACTATGATATATAACCGTTCCGGCTCTTTAGGCCAGTTTTGCTATAAGATACTGTAATAAAGGGGGGGATCAACTTTGCAAAATGTCTATAATGCAGTGTTAAGGGTATTACTGAAATGTATAACAGACAATGAAAAAGTCGTTCACCATCGTATGTTGAATCTTTGAATACAAAAAAAAATACACAAAATCCAATTGTAAGAAATGTTCTTAAGCAGTATGATTAATGTCCAACATTACTATATGGTCCTATAAGTGGTCATCTCAGAAGAGAAAATCCATTGGAAAAGTGTAAAGTCTTATCTGTTGCCATGTAGATGGTGAAATGGTGAAAACACCGATGCAAATAGAAGTCTTCCTTGGGATAGGTCAATAATCCACTGGGCAGTTGGAATTTTGCACCCAAACTCCCAAAATTCTACTGTCCACACAGGGTACTAGGGTAAACAAAAAATCCTCTACAAAAGAAAACAATTAATTAACCAAACTCTCCAACAAAACATTTGAATAAATAACTTCCCAAAACATTAAACCTCTTAATCGCTATACAAAACCCAAAAAATATAGAAAGATGCACATTAAACTCACGGTTGAGCAGCAAACAAATGTTTCCCAAACCAGGATCTTCTAGAAAAGTAGCATCTACCATGAGGCAACAACTGAATCTACTTCTCATTCCACTACTTCCTGTTTTATTTAAACTAGGGAGTCGCTATTGGTGCCTCTATTGGTCAGGATGAATAAAACACTTGTACTCACTGAACCATGTAACAAGTGTTACATAGTGGTCTGAGATAACTTCAGACTGTGGAATTGTGAATAAAGTTCTTATACTTAATCAGAAGAATAAGTATAAGAAGTCCTACTGATACACACTGATTTACTCCTAGCGAGTTCAGTATGAACATAAATGCTGTTCTCAGGTCTTCTGGATTCTGGGTCTGTAAATGATGATTAGCGGGATCGACTGAGCAGACTTAATATTTGTAGCTACACCTGTTATGTTACTACAGAGAACTTCAAATGCATTCAATTTGTGTATGCGTTTTTGTACGATAGTAAGATTATCATTGTGAATAACTGCAATGCCTCCACCTCTACCAGTTAGCCGAGGCTGATGTATGTAGCTGAATCCAGGACGACTAGCTTCATTTAAAGCCACGTACTCGTCTCGTTTAATCTAGATTTTTGTTAAACAGAGTATATCAATCTCGTGATAAGTGACAATTTCATTAACAATAACTGCTGTAGATGCGAGAGATCTATTTAATATTTAAGAAATGAGAGTGGCACCTTCCCGAGTAGGAGTGACACTGTCCCGCCCTAAAGGCCTACCTAATTTCACGTGCCTTGTGAAAGTTAGTGGAGTCACGAGCTGACTATCTCCGCCTGCGATACCCAGACTTTCCGCTACAGGAATAACACTGCTCCCACGCTCTGGATGCGCTCCTCTAACACTAATATCTTCTCCGTCAGAGTGATAACTAACACACACCTATCACAAATAAAATTATCACTAAAGATGGAGGAAACAAACTTCGTATATCACTATTAGGTTATTTTTACAGGTTCACTTTTAGCATTTTAGTATTTTACAAGACTTTTTTCTTCTTCTTCTTCAAATGTGTGAATGATTTTCTCGAATTCATAGAGTAATTGTATTAAACGACCTCCGCAGACAGGGACAATATCCATTGTATAGAAAAAATGTACAGAATTTTAAACATTAAAAAGCAGCTCACACCGTGTGAGCACGGAACAGCAATCAGAAATATCTGAAAGTAAATTGTGCTCAACTATCCTGCAATTTTTTCTCTAAAAAATAAAACTGTGCTGTACTCAATTTTTTTGGTGAAACATTTTTACACTTAAAAATATTGAGTAAATATAAAAACTTACAAAATCATATAAAATATACTTCATGAATTGAGTAAAAGTCAGTAAAAAAAAATTGAGTAGACCTGAATAACTATATTTAGTTCAATGATGTACAAAATTGAGTAAATATAATGGTTACCCTAAGTGAAAATGCGTAAAATAATTGAAATGCAAGATAGAAGAAATTGAAAATTAGACTATTATTTAACAAACAAATGTGCTACAGTTACTAAATATTTTAACTGAATTTAATTAAAACTGCTACATCACAGAATTATGTTGCACTTAATTTTTAAAAATATATTTACCCTTTACTCAAGGACTATTTTAATTCAGGTCAATGTACTGTATCTAATGACACCAGATTATAAACAAAAGAATCAATACACACATTACCATTTTAATTAAACATTTATTTGACAAGACATGAAGTCTAAACTCACTAAAACTTGGTTTACTTTGCAAATGACAGGTAACAAGATCATAAACAATGAGCTGAATTCATCTTATTAGAAAACATTCTCACAAACAATACTTCTGCCACAAGTATTATACAATTAATATGTGGAAAGTAGAAAGTGGAAAGTGTATTTGAATCACATTTGAAATCTGAAACATTGCACACCTTCACACTTCAGTTTCCTGCAAACTGTGGGATCCATACAAATGTGTGTGTAGACCTCAGGTCTTAAAGAAGCAATGACAGTCTAAATGAAGACAGGACACTAAATGTCCATAACCAGCGGTACCATGCTTCACTCCATAATGATCAAAGTTCCTTTTGATGATGTGACAAATGTGCAGCTTACACTGCCATCCCCTTAAGCTGGCACCTAAAAAAAAAAACAATAGTGTACAAGTAAGTACAAGTGTGACTGTTACTGTAAAGCCTAGCAGACTGRTAAAATAGTACTTCMGTTCAAATACATACTTTTTGGACTAATAAATCACACTGATMTACGAGTGGTGTTCAAGTCAATGCGGGACTTTCTGTGAAACAAAATCGTAAAACCCATTTGGTTTTACAGAGCCCATTACAGTCATTCCGGTGAATATTCCAATTGACTGTTATGATCACCAAAAGGCATTTTGCTCTTGAAGGATCATACACAACCTCATATGTAGAGAAAAAATATAGAGAGAAATATAGAAAGCTTGTACTCTTATAAGTGTGTTCTGTTATTCTGCACAATCAAAGGGCCTGCTTTGACATGAACATCCCTTGTACATGTCTTGGTCTTGTGTATAAAAATTATACCCAACTTTATTTACACATTACAATCAACTATATACATTTTTTACTTTAGTTAATGGAAAATCCATTATATTCAGGGAAAAATTTGTATATTCTAGATAAAGTGAAATAGTAAAAGCGTTTTAATTTCTATCTTTGATTCAATGGTTGCACATTTAATACTTCTGTAAAACAATGGTTGACATTTACATCCTGTTTTACCTCCATTCAACTTCTCTTCTTTAGTGGTGTTGGTGCTGTGAAAGAGATATTGAAAATATATAACATGTTTCATACACAAAAAATATAACAATTGAAAATCAGTTTTAGTTTCTTTTACTTACATATCACAACATACATAACATATTTCACTTCAATATTTTAATTTTATGTTACTTTCTCCCAATTAAAATTCTGAGAGAAGTGTTGTGCTACTTAATTGTTATATTTAACAGCTTTAGTTACTAGTACAGTACGCAGCACAATTATGTCATCAACTGTAAATTCATTAATGTTTAAGTACACTGTTTTGTTTGTGAATTACTTGTGGTACTTTTGCACTTTAAATACATTTTAGAACATCATGTACTTATGAGTTCAACTTGAGTAAAAGGTTTGATATTCTATTTGTTTAAACAAAGCTATGTAGTATTGTACTGCTAATCAAACTGCCTGCCTCCAGTGACTGGAGCTGTGCTGGACTCAGAGCTGTGCTCTCTGCAGTGTTACTGCTCCTGCATTTACGTTTTTCAAACAGTTTCCTAAAACAGCGCGCTCAGTGTTTAATCATGTTAAATACTCACATAGAGTAACAAATCAAACAATGCCAGGACCAGGTGCCTAAACAATGCCTAAAGAGCAGAGTCCGGACACTGCACCTCATCTCACCGCGGTGAAGTTGGTTTGATATTCAGACATTCGAAAGCAGAGTTTTAGGGACAAATTTCTGTCCAGATGAAAAGTGAAAGTTCTTGTTACTTACGTGGCTACGTGGCCCAGTTCTTCTAATTTTTTATTAAATGTAAATATGCCATGGGTCATTGCTGCTTTTGTTTATTTATTAATAATTGTTGAATTAATAGATTATATTAATTAAGTATCGTGAATTAATTTGCCATGTAGATCACTATTTCTTCAATAGCTTGTAGGTCATGTACCAAAATAATCAGATCTGAGACCCCCAAAAGGTACACCTGATTTTATCACAAGATATGTCGTCATTCATTTTTATTTAATTTTTTATTTTAAAAAAACTATTTCTTCAATAGCTTCTAGGTCATGTGACCTGGTGACCTCAAACTGATACCAAAATAATCTCATTGAAGCCCCACAAAAGTTACACCTGATTTTATTCCAAGATATGTCTTCATTCTTTTTTTATTTAAATAAAATTCACTATTTCTTTTCAACTCTGCTGTTTAAACTTGCTTTGGTCTGCGTTTCCTCCTTAAAGTGTCGGAGTGAAACACGCAGACTCGCGGTTCAGTGTGTGAGGTGGACCGTTACAAACGYGTTAATTATTTKAACATTTATTGCTAGTTTTATATCCTCGCCACAGTGGCGGTAAGCTGCGCAAAAATACAGCATTTGGCGGGAGAAATTCAAATAATGCGGCACAACCGCGGCCGCCTACAGCGAGAAACCCGGAGGAAAGCACGAGATGCACGCGCACGCTGCTCGGTTTTAAACGAATAAATCTCTTTTTTACACCAGATTTTAATTATCTGTATTAACCGCGCTTTAGCTGAGCAGCTTGGTGGTTGGAACAGACAAGTTAAATCACAGTGAACACCAGAACTGGCCTGTTGCTAGGTAGCTATCGTTAGCTCTGGAGCGCGGCCGTGACATGATTCAGAACAGTAACACACTATAAAGTTGTGTATGAATGCAGACGGAGTCATTATTTCAGTAACATGTTACTTAACCAGGAATTGTAAGGAATGTTCCAGGTGCTTCTTGTCCGTTCCAACAGCGGTGTGTCCTCACTTCATGTCTCTGATGTTACACCAGACTTCCCATGAGCATTTGCACTGGGCAATTTACCCAATTATTTAAGTTTTTGTTATTAAACATAAAGAATATTGAGTTGGAATGAGTATTGATTGTAGTTCTTTAAACTAATCAGTATAATTACTCCATTGCTAAATATTTTTTATTCAAATGCATAAAAAATATTAAGTCCATGTAAAAAATATAATTCAGTTAGTCGAATACCAATTTCTATTAGTGAAATAAACTATAGTGTGAAATAAATTATAGTGTAATTTTAAGACAAAATGAATAGTTGTTTTTTTAGGCGTTTATTTTGATTATTTGAACTCAAATAATCATGTATGTGATTTTTAGAGATTTTATTAAGGTAACATCACTCTTTTATTACTATGACATTTACAAGGCCACAGAATCATTTTTAGAGTGCAGTATTGAACTTTGTCCAGGTAAATAATCCTACAAATAAAAAATAAAAAAACCTGTTTGCGATTTGTCGCAAAGAGGTAGGTTTATCTATCTCTCTCTCTCTCTCTCTCTCTCTCTCTCTCACTCTTAGTGTACGTGTGTATTGCGATTATTGCTCGCTCATATTTGCAACAACAGCTGCTTGTTGGTAGGGTGTGACGGGAGCTAAAAATGGAGCTAACAGCGTTTAACTTAGACGCGTTTCGCTTCTATCATGTCTTGGCAGTGATGTGCATAATCTACACATCTGCTATACTGATAAAATGGTCGATAAAGAGAAATCAGTGGAAGCGTGCACTGGAGCAGTTTCCTGGACCTCCTGGTCACTGGCTTGTCGGACACGCTACACAGGTAGGATCTATCTATCTATCTATATCTATATCTATCTATCTATCTATATATATATATAT
>QMIH01003251.1:27553-40389 GCA_003987875.1 Clarias batrachus
TGTATTTACTCGTTTAAAATGTTAAAACAAAAATAGTCTCTAAACAAATATAATTTTTAAAATATTTTAAAAAGCTTTATTAAAGACAATTTTCAAATATTTTTTTTCACAATGGCGCCCCCCTCCGTGTGGCGCCCCCATGCACTGCATATACTGCATACCCCATTTTTGCGCCCCTGCTTATGTCTCACAATAAGCTATGTATTGTAGTCTTATACATACATATATACATAAATACGTACATACAAATTATGACAACTATATCTTGACATAATACCACCCCTACTTCTCTGTCCAGAGACTCAGGTCAACAAATACAATTCTTTCTTTGTTCAGTTTATTTAGTTTGAGTTACTGCCAGTATTTACTCTGAATGAGTGCTGTCACACAAAACACGTTAATAAACTGAATGCTAGGCGAAGGTATTGTTAAACATTCCACATTGCAGCCTTATGAATATAGTAGGAAACTGTGAATAACTCACAGTGCGTACATTGTTAGAAAAGAAAAGGTTTTTTGTTGTTGTTATAGTATAATTTTATGTCATTATTTAAAATTTCTATGTACAACAATGTTGCTTTTTTATAGATTCTAAATTAATTGCATCCAAAATTGTATGTACGTTTATGTAGAGTGTATATGTAGAAACGGTGCTTCACATTTTTTACAGCTGCTATTTGTTTAAGACTGACCCTGTTGTTTTGCAGTTTCACCAAGATGGAACTGATATGCAGAAGATATCCACTTGGGGACAAAAATATCCCTTTGCTTTCCCGTTACAGTTTAGCCCAGATCGTATCCATCTTTTTGTCCATCACCCATCTTATGTCCAGCCCATTCTGGCATCAACAGGTGAAAATATTGTTTGCCTAAACAGTATGTGGTTTGTTATGCAACAGTTAGTTCTAATCAGCTCATCTGAATGGCTAAATTGTGTTTCATTTGAGGAACATATATTTTTCTGTATAACAACACAGATATATTTCAGTGTTTGCATCACTGCACTTGTCCATGTTCACATCATAAATTGTAATACTTGCAATAGTTTGTTGGCATGGAAACACACAGTGCTTTATCCAGCTAAGCTGTTCTTATAGAGACAACTGCAGGAAAAGCAGTAGCACACACACACACACACACACACACACACACACACACACACACACACACAAACACACACACACACAGCTGTGTTGTTATACGAAATATGCATGGCAATGATTGTCTGCTGCTGAATTATAACCATACTCATGTTCAGTATAACAACACTCCTCCTTATGTAATATTGTTTAATTAAAATAATGATCTATTCACAGACATTCTGTTCTGCTTTCTTCTTTGACAGGACCAAAGGATGAATTTTCATATAGATTTCTCATCCCTTGGATAGGTAATGTTGCACAAGAAATTTACATTCGCAACTACAAAAAAAATTAACAATAGTAGAAATGCAGTGTCCATAGGAGCCACTAAGTAATTGGATTTCTAGGTCATTTACTGATGGTCATTAAAAGCTGTGGGTAGTGCACCCATTAATATTACTCAAGTAATCTTATACTACTATATAACTTTTATACTTTTATAAAATGTTGACTCAGGCCTAATGGCACAGATATGGATGTCTCCATCACAAACTACTGTAGTGTCTGAACTTTTAAAATTATTTGACAAATTTGTCCTTTCTATGCTTTTGACCAAGTTTGGGTCCATTCCAAAATCCAATAAATTCATTATCTCTATTAATTACTTATTGAAAAATCGCAGTAATTGGAATCTTAGAAAGATGGACATGTAGGCACATGGCTAGACAATCGCCAAAACTGTCGATAACTATTGAAGAAAGATTACATTGGCATTTGACATTGCAGAGATCATGGCCTTATTTGGAGCCGTTTGAATCTGCTTGTACAATGTTTATTCCATATAAGTTCTGTGATATGTTCAGCCACTTGGTCTTTGGATATCAATTTAACAACACTAATCTTGGACAGAGATACAGTACAACACAAAAATATAACAGTGAACACATTAATTGAGCACTTATAAAATGTTGTGTCTCCTTAGGACAAGGTTTGCTTGTTAATGATGGGCAAAAATGGTTTCGCCACAGACGGCTTCTCACACCAGGCTTCCATTATCATATCTTAAAGCCTTATGTGAAGCTAGTCGTAGATTCAGCGAATGTTATGCTGGTGGGTAGATCTTTGATTTCTTAACTAAGGAGTTAATTGGTGGCATAAAATGTAAACATTTACCTGTTTGATTTCTGCAGCTAGTGTGTTTTATAATAATCGCTCTCTTTCTAAAGCATGAGTGGGAAGTATATGCAAGAACAGGGCGGACCTTTGAACTTTTTCAGCATGTTAGTCTGATGACACTGGACAGCATAATGAAGTGTGCCTTTAGCTACCAAAGCAACTGTCAGACAGAGAGGTGGGTTAAAAGCAGAAATCCTGGCTGAACATTCTTAATGTGCATGTGTACTTATTTCTGTATTATCTACTACAAATTTAAAGAACACAACATTTAAGATGACCCAAAACCCTACACTGTAAACCCGATTAAGTTTGCAAAATGGCAAATATTTGAGGTAATCGGTTACATATTTTTTTTAAATTAATGATAGTTCTGTTTATTTAAAATTGGAAACATAAATTTTTGAGTTTGTTGAACAAATAAAAAGATATATATTGCAGTATGTCAAGTAATAATAATCATACCACATTTCTTTTAGCAGATCCAACCCATACATAAAGGCAGTGTATGAACTGTGTGACCTGGTCAATCTACGGTTTCGGGTTTTTCCATATCAAAATAACATCATCTTTCACCTGAGTCCACATGGCTACAGATACAGAAAAGCATGCAAAATTGCACACACCCATACGGGTAATGTATATGTGAATTGAATTGGTCAGACTATTGGAGGCGGCTGTGAATGTAATCTATTAAAATCTGACCTTTTGACCTTGCAGATAAAGTAATAAGTCAGAGAAGAGAATTTTTAAATAAGAAGAAGAACCAGAATGATGCTCAGGAGAAGAGATACTTAGACTTTTTGGATATTCTATTGTGTGCTCGGGTATGTCATCACCACTACTATCTTGTTTCTCTTGCATCATTACTGATAAGTAAGCCATACTATGTGATAATTTAATTTGCTACATCCAATACAGAGCAGTTTAATCAACCACTGATGCAGCTCTGTTATGTTTTATGTTAAGGTTCATGTTCTTCATTTATTTTTTTAACAGTTTAACTGATTTAAATTCTTGCTTTTTTATTAGTGATGCAAAATTAATCACATAAAAATTTTAAGCACAATATGGACTTGTGCAATTATTTAATAGCAAAAGGCTACAATTTATTACAGGTCATGTATGCATAGTCAAGAATTTATGTAGAGAATGCCAATATTTGTTTCTTTTTTTTTTTAATAAATTTTAATTGATAAACAAAATCCACTTCATTAGATCATTTGTCCAATTATTTGCTGTTTACTTAGATAATTACATTTGAATACAAAAATGTACATTAATTAATTAAATATTCAGTTTTAATCCACAATCACAATATGTGTTAAAATTGTGCAGCCCTATTTTCTGTTGTGTTATAGTGATCTAGTGCAGTAAAGAGTGAAGAACATTATTTTAAATAATCTAAAGCAAAAGCTGTAGTTAAATTAAATCATTAGTGTCACTGTATAAAGAAGTAAAAAGTTGTCTTACTACTACTTACAAAAATATATATTTGGGGCAATATACAAGAATAAGAATGAAATGGATTTTTTCTTGATATATAGGATGAGCAGCAGCAGGGCTTGTCAGATGAAGACATCCGAGCAGAGGTGGACACTTTTATGTTTGAGGGACATGACACGACTGCCAGTGGTATCTCTTGGATCTTCTACAGTTTGGCCTGCAATCCCGAGCATCAGCAGAAATGCAGAGAGGAGATCCAACAAGTGCTGAAGGGAAAGGAAACCATYGAGTGGTACAGTCGTTTTCATTATTAATATAATAATGCTAGTAAGACATCAGACTGATGATTATTAGAAACAAAAGCTTGTATAGATTATCTATTGTTATTAACTTTATCACTTCCAGACAGGCCACATTCTGCTTAATTCACTGCTCTATAGTGTTGTAGCATTCATTTATTTGAATATCTGACCACCTATGTGGATTTTAGGGAGGACCTCAGTAAACTACCATACACCACAATGTGCATTAAGGAATCCCTGCGTATGTACCCTCCTGTTCCAGGAATAGGACGGAAGTTGTCCCAACCTATTACTTTTTTTGATGGAAGAACAGCTCCTGCAGGTAGGTTTTCTCTCTTTGTGATAATATAGCCTTCAAGAGCTAAACTAATTCTAAAACCATGGAACTGTATCATTGTACACATTTTATCAGATGACATTTTTTAATTTTTGGATATGGTACAACATTATATAATAATATTACTTCCTGGATGTCATAGAATTAAAAATGTAGAAAATGGAACACTTACAATTGCTTCTGCAATTTAGCCATCATATTTTCAACTTGTTATTGCTGCCTGATTGATGTTGGTCCAAATCAATACATTTTATGAATAAAGTTTATTATATTATCACATTGTTATAAGTCTTTGTGGAGATAAATAAAAAAAATAAAAACTATTGCTTAAATAAAGCAATAGTTAGAAATAATGTTATTTTAATGTGACCTGATCTATGCACCATGTGAGCAGCATACATTTTGGTTATAACAGTAAACTTCTAGAGAATGTGCTAGCTGAGCCCTAATTTATTTATTTGTTTGTTTGTTTGTTTGTTTGTTTCCCTTTAGATCTGCTTATTGGGATCAGTATTTATGGAATTCATCACAACACTACAGTTTGGGAGAACCCAGAGGTATAAAGTTATAGCCTCAAATCTGTAGGACTTATTTCTGCAAAAGTAATCTATAGGTTCAGCTTTTATTAGTAATTTTTTTGTTTATATGAAAGCCTAGGCAAATTCTTTTCTTTTTTTTTTTTAGAATAAATAGAATCAAAAGTATGATATTTTCTGTGTATAAATGGTATGTGTGTGTATGTGTGTGTGTGTGTGTGTGTGTGTGTGTGTGTGTGTGTGTGTGTGTGTGTGCGCGTGTGTGTGTGTGTTTATGTGGGATTTTTTTACAGGTTTTTAACCCACTGAGATTTCTGCCGGAGAAGACTACTGAGATATCACCTCATGCCTTTGTGCCTTTCTCAGCTGGAAAAAGGTTTATATTCACATATCTTTGTAAAAGAGGCACAATTGGTAGCCTTTTAAGCATATCTACAGAACATTATTTATTTTCTAAAACATTGGTGGTATAACAGGTCTATATATTAAAGCAACTAGATAAAACCCCATGTTCCTTATACAAGAGGCTATGATCATATTGATACTGACAAGCATTTTAAAAAATCGAAATGTACATTTTATACTTGATTGCAACTATTTGATTGCAGTTCAGTTCAAACCTTGTGAAAAAAAACCTTTACTAATAATTTACAAGTTTATAATCTACTATCAACAATTGTTACAAAAGTGAGCAATCAGTGTTAATAATAGGAGTAAATCTTTAATCATAATTTTGAAACATAAAGGCAAAGCACAATCATTATATATGTAATACATTTACGTAAACTTTAATATTTTTTCAAATTATAACAATATATTGGTCCTTCTATCAAGAGAATTTATTGATACATTCTTTTGACATTATCTACAGGAACTGCATTGGCCAAAACTTTGCTATGAATGAGATGAAAGTGGTTGTGGCTCTGACACTGAAGAAGTATGTCCTCATCAAGGATCCAGATCATATTCCAAAGATGATTCCTAGGCTAGTGCTCAGATCTCTCAATGGGATCCACATCAAGATCAAATTAGTGGAATAAGCCATACTATGACAGATATGCAAGTTTTAATTGAGAGTCATGAATTTATGATTGATTTACACAACTAAATCACACACACATGGAAAATCTAATTATAATAAAAGCAATATATATTAGCTAATAATTATTACTTATTCTATTTCCTAATAAGAAATATGCATGCGTAGTGGTTAGGTGGTGTAGTGGTTAGCACTATCGCCTTGCACCGCCAGGGTCCGGGTTCGGTCCCCAGCCAGGCTCGATTCCCGTCTCTGTGTGCATGGAGTTTGCATGTTCCCCCCGTGCTTGGTGGGTTTCCTCCGGGTACTCCGCTTTCCTCCCACAGTCCAAAGACATGTAGGTTAGGCTAATTGGCGTTCCCAAATTGCCCGTAGTGTGTGAATGAGTGAGTGTGTATGTGTGTGTGTCTGTGCCCTGCGATGGATTGGCACTCTGTCCAGGGTGTACCCTGCCATGTGCCCTAAGTCTCCTGGGATAGGCTCCAGGCTCCCCGTGACCCTGAAAACAGGATTAAGTGGTATAGATGGTGAGTGAGTGAAATATGCATGCAAAATGAAAGACCCATGTTCAGGACCTTATTAAACATTTCACACCCATACATATTCCCACATGCATTTCTGAATAAATGCATGTGGGAATATGTATGCATATGTATGTTGATTCAATGTCATCCTCAATATTTAGCCATATAAAATGTAAAAAAATGCCCAAAAAAAATGCCAAATGCCAAAAAAACGTTTTAAAGAGCTAAAGAAGGCTAGTTCATTAGCAGTTAACATTGAGTTGCGGAAGGGTTTTATTTCATATGAGGTCACAATAGGGAGGAAATTTTATTCATTTGTTTACCCGTCTATGTTGAGTTCTTTTGTGGCTCACACTCATAAGGTTCCCGGTCACTTTTGACCGGAACATTTTATTTCATTATAAATCCACAGTAATACATATGTTATCATATTATGTTTTATTAGATCTTTTTTTATCAACTTCAGCTCTTGTGAAGATTACAAGTTTTGAACTTGTATTTGCTGTATACATAGGTCCTGCAGGCCTGCAGCTCATACCACTCGATTTTTTAGGGGAAAAACATTATAAAGTATGTTATTATATTATTTTGACTATAACAAATACGAAGATGTTCATCACAGAGTACCTTACTGAAATGTTTACAAAAGTCACTTTTTGGAAACAAGTAAAACATTTTAAACTGTGGCACAAAATAACAACTTTTGTGTTCCCGGTCAAAACTGACCGGTATGATTTATTTATTGAAAATAAAAGCCCAAATATACACAGGGAAAACTTAAGTATATTATAAATATACTGTAACGCTTGAACCATACACTGTATGAACATATTTACAATTTTAAAGTAGCCTTGCTGTCATTTCTAGGACCCTCCCACTTCAGGGAACTCAGGGAACTGCATTTCTGCCTGGAAATGCAGGTTTGCCTATGTACATTTGCATGGTCCAGGCATAAAATGTCTTCACATCACATGCTGCCCACATCTTTATACCATACTTAGATGGTTTGTTTGGCATATATTGCTTAAATGGGCACAAACAAATTTGCCACGACACCCCCTAAAACCGACAATATGCTCATCAACTTGCGCTGGTTTGTAAATGATTGGCAAGCACTCCACCCACTTCTGCTAAACTTCCCAGCTTGTCTCGTTGACGTTGGGCTGCTCTTATGTGGCGGTCATCAAAGTGAATAATACTGTACGTGACAGGATATAGAAGATCTACTAAGACATTGCAATGTGAAAAGTCGTCTGACTAGTGTCCACATCCCATAAGCTGGAGGCAGATTCGTTGTGGAATCTATAGACTACACACAAAATCAGCACACCCACATAGGCTTCAATATTCACTCGGTCTACCTCTTTCCAGGTGTTTCCATAAACCCTTTTCCCCTCCAAGTTTCTAATTTTTATGTCAATGGTTACAATGGAATCCATGAGTAAAACTTAAGAACAGGACTTAATGTCATCCATTCTGAATATGGCATATCGGGTTAGGGTTTGGTTTAATTTTTTTACTGAAAGGGATTCACAGCTTCAGCTGGGTCTTCTTCCTTATCAGTGTCAGAGTCTTCTTCATCCGGGTTATGCTCTTTGTCATCCTCAACCTCTGACTCTTCCTCTAAACCCTCCTCACCCTCAACCTGGCTTCTCTCTTCCTGACCACTGTCCTTGTCAAATATAATTCCAGAGCATGTGCAGTATATTGTGCTGACAAAGACTGAACTGTGTGTAAGGCATCAAAAAGCTTTGTATACCAGAGATGCAAGAATGTTCTATGATTGAAACAATGTTGCAATTTTGTTTTTGAAAAAGTATGGTAAAAATTATGTTTTCGATAGGTTCCCGGATGTGTTGCCATACACAATAAAAAATGCTGGGTTGTTTCTGTAAACACATTGTTGGGTTGTTCATGCTGGGTCAGAATTCTGGGTTATTTCAGGTACTTTAAACACATTTTTGGGTTGGGCAATGCTGGTTGGGTCAAATGAGATGTAGTGGGTCATTTACAAATGAACACCTGGTTGGGTTATTTTGATCCAACAACTGGTTTATTCTTTATGTCTCCAAACGGCAGCCTGCAAAATGTTTGAAATATTAGTTATTGTGTCACAAAGTGTAGTTTTAAGAGTTGTTTAAGCGAGAATGTATGTGTGTACAGCTCAAAACATCAATCGGTTATTAAAGATAGGGTCTATTTAAAAATTGCTTGAACGATTTCGGAGATTTGAGCTACAGGCAATTCGGGTGCTCCGCGCTCATGTAACCACCCAACATAGCCTCATCTTGTTAGAAACTTCTGAAAACTACCGCTGGCTGTGGTGTCTCTGCAGTAGTTAAAACAGCGGATTTATTTCATTTCATGTATTTCTAACAGGTAATCTTTGGTATAATACGGTTATTGTATAATAATATCGCGGCTGTGAGAAGCGTCCTGTACGCTGCGTTCTATTTGCACTATACCCGGAGTCCCCAAAACCCTCGAGTGTGCACTTCCAAGTCAAGTTCGTTCTTTGCGTTCTTGGAATTGAGATGCAGCATGAGGAACTTTCTGGATTCTTCACTTCTGAAGCGTGGGGGGGGCACGATGCCACTTAATGCTGGCAGTATTTTATGGTAAGTTTATATAAATTTTACCTAAATTTTAAATGTTGTAGTTGTGGTAGGAGAAGGCTCATTTTCATGTTAATTCGCTTTTCCAACTTTTTAGTCGCACTATGATATGTGGGTAAGGGAAGTTCATGTTTTAATATTCTGTGCCAACAGTCGGCTATACTATATTTTATTTTATTTGTAGCAGATACAAATATATATTTTTTAAATGTACTAATTGTAATCTTAAATGTAATTTTAGGTAAATTATTAGTAATCTTCACTGAAGCTGTGTATAGGAAGTCTCTTGGCATATTTTATAATATTTAATAGGTATCAGAGGAAGATATTGGAGTATGTTTAATGACAGTCTTAATATGTTGGTTTATTATTTGGAGAATTTTCTGTATTCTTCACTTCTGACTGGATTATGCTCAGAGCACTCAGTATGTAAATTTTTACTTTTTTTTTAGTAACTTGTGGTATGAGCAAGCATATTTTTGTAGCATCCCCATCGAATAAAAAAAACAGCCTTTACTGATGGTCGGAAAGTCTTTATTATCCCATGCACTTGATTTTACACCCACTTGCAATTTGACTTCAAACCAACTGCCGTTTGTTTCCAAACCAACGKAAGAGCTAAAGGGAAAACAAATAACAGGCTAAACAACAAATTAAAACATTGTAGGACCATAATTAAATAATTAAAGAACGACAAGCTTAATMTAAAATATATATTTAGCTCAATATATACAATTCCTTTATAAATTTAAGAAAACTTTCAAACCTTGTTTCCACCTTCGAGGTGGACCCTCAAGTCAAACAAAAACACATAATTTCTAAACTCAAAGTGAYCTTTACTCCTAAGATCTACTGAATACTATAAGGCCATGCATATAACTAACGCGTTGATAAATAACTATTTATATTGTAAAGGATATGACTATAAAGAAGAGAGTCTTTAAACAGTCTCTAACAGCAAAATCAGCTTCTGAACTGGACGTTCAACAACAGAAAGCTTGCCAGAGCACTGCTCTTTCTGTCTTATCTTCCTGTCTCCAAGACGGATCTTTACCTTTCTCACAAGTCCATCCTTAGAGGTTACAGACTCTACAACTCTAGCCAACCTCCACTCACTTCTTGGCAGGTCATCTGCCTTCTCCATGACWATGWCACCAACYTTTAGGTTTCTCCTTGGAGTATGCCAGCATTGTCTAGTGGCGATATTAGAGGTATTCTCTTTTCCATCGACTCCAGAATTGCTCTGCAAGATACTGAACRCGACGCCACCTCTTGCGAGCATACATGTCCTCCTTGATGAACTTGCCAGGGGGTGGTAAAGCCACCACTGGTTTCATGGTGAGCARGTGGTTAGGTKTTAGTGGTTCAGGACTACATGGATCATTGAGGTTTTCTACCGTGAGTGGACGACTATTTACAATWGCCATTGCTTCATAGAGGAATGTCCGTAGTGAGGCATCATCTAGCCTGTCTGACGAGAGTGAGAGAGTGGAACGAAGGACATTCCTCACCGTCCTGATCTGCCTTTCCCATATGCCTCCCACATGACTTGAATGGGGAGCGTTCATGTTAAAGTCACATTGCTTCTCAGCCAAAAATGTAGTCAAACGACTAGTCTCCATTTGCTTTAGAGCTTCTCTCAGTTCATTTTTAGCTCCAATAAAATTACTTCCCTGATCACACCTTATCTCACGTACTGCCCCTCTTATTGCTATAAAGCATCGAAGGCCATTGATAAAGGCATCTGTCGACATGTCGTCCAACATTTCAATATGGATAGCTCGACAGCAAAGACACGTGAACAGGAGACCATATCGTTTATGCACCTTGCGTCCTGTTTTAGTAAAAAATGGGCCARAGCAGTCCATTCCACAATAGGTAAATGGTGGAGATGGATCTACCCGCTCCGATGGCAGATCTGCCATTCGTTGTTCTTCCGTGATTCKCCTGAGTTTCCGGCATTTAACACACTGATGTATATGTGCTGCAACAGCTCTATTGATTCCTGGAATCCAGTACCCATTTGATCTGATCTCATTAATGGTGAGACCCTTTCCTTGATGTTTGACCTGTTCRTGATAATGAGAAATTATTATCTTGGTGATGTGATTATCCTTTGGGATGATCATTSGATGTTTCAATGAATCAGGGACAAACGCATTTTTCAGCCTTCCTCCCACCTTGAGGATTCCATCGTTATCAAGAAAGGCATCCACATGATACAGTTTACTCTTAGATGGAAGTTGAGCTCCCTTACTGAGCAACTTAATCTCCCCTGCATATACTTGTCTCTGTAAGTCTCTTACAATGATGCACCTTGCCTCCTCTCGCTCCTGTACAGTGCTGTGACCTGTTGACTTGTCATTCCTGACACGACGAAGAAGACGTGCAACAGCTTGGGTGACTTTATACCATGAGGAAAATCTTGACAAGCGGTCTGAGAGACTTATTTGTTCTGTGGTTTGTACATTTAGTGACTGAACCCTTTTGACCTCAGGGTCACCAATTTGAATCTCAGTGACGATGTCTGCAGCTGGAGGCATCTCCTTCTCCCACAAGAACTGTGGCCCTGTAAACCAGTCTGATGTGAGAAGCTCACTTATACTTGAACCTCGTGAGGCAATGTCTGCTGGGTTCTTATCAGTAGGGACATATCGCCACTGTTGAGGAGTTGTGGTGAGATGTATCCTTTGTATCCTGTTTGATACAAAGGTGTGAAAACGACGTGCCTCGTTGCTGATGTACCCTAAAACCACTTTGGAGTCAGTCCAGAAGTATTCATCAATGTTTGTGAAACCAAGTTCCTCCCTTAAAATATTACTTACTGCAACTGAAACAACAGCAGCTGTCAACTCCAACCTAGGGATGGTCATGACCTTTATAGGAGCCACCCTGGACTTTCCTGTGACCAGGACACAATGAACACGTCCATCTTCATTCACCTGTCTCAAATATGAACACTGACCATAACCATGTGTGCTTGCATCCGAGAMGTGATGTATCTCTCGCCTTAAGACATGTCTGAAGTCAGCAGGCACATAGCAACGAGGTATGTTAATTTTCTCCAAATTTGCAAGGTCACTCTTCCAGTGTTCCCAYACTGGTTGTAGTTCATGGATGAGAGGTTCATCCCAACTTGTCCCATTTCTGCACATTTCCTGGAGCACCCTTTTTCCAGTCAAAAGAAAAGGAGAAACGAATCCCAATGGGTCATAAAGAGAGGCAACTGTAGATAGTATGGTGCGCCGTGTTGCTGGCTGATCTTTTAGGCAAATGCGAAATCTGAGAGTATCAGATTCAATGTGCCAAAGGACTCCTAAGGCTCTCTCCATTCTTRAGTCACTGAAAGCGAGGTCAAGAGTCTTTGCTTCAGCAGCATGCTCGGAGGGGGGAATACTCTCCAGAACTGATTTGTTGTTACACATGAACTTGTGCAGTCTTAGACCACCAATAGCACAAAGGCTCCGAGCTTCATTTGCAAGCCTTACAGCTTCATCCACGCTTTCTATGCTTGCAACACCGTCATCTACATAAAAGTCCTTCATAATGAACCGTGAGCCAAGAGGATACAGGCTCTCATTCTCCTTTGCAAGATGCYTTAAGCCATAGTTCGCACATCCAGGTGATGATGCAGCACCAAAGAGATGAACTTTCATGCGAAATTCCTGTAGTTCTGTATTCAGGTCTCCATCTTTCCACCAAAGGAAACGTAGRTAGTCCCTGTCTGCTTCAGACACGTGGAACTGATGGAACATCTTCTCAATGTCACACATGAGTGCAAT
>QMIH01003253.1:0-11218 GCA_003987875.1 Clarias batrachus
GATGACATCAAAATAGAAATTCTCTCAGTACATTGGTGTCATGATCGGACTACCTGCTTCATGACTGAAACTCTGGCCTCCCAGGAACTCCTTTAATGGCCCAAACATGTGGAAATGGCTTGGAGTGAGGTCAGGACTGTACGGGGAGTGTGGCAATAACTCCCAGCTGAGCTCCCTGTAATGTTCAAGTGATCTGGTGTGAATGATTGTGTGTACAGTTCCCACAAACAGATGCATCTCTGATCAGGATGAGACGTTCCAATCGCTGAATTTTCACAAGAACGACTGAGCCACCTCGGCTGGGATCGTCATTCACAGACATACGGCCTGCTTTGAAACGTTTGCATTGTTCATATATTTTGATTCTCATCACTGTACTGTGCTTCTGTAAATAATCTCCATCCATCACTAGTCCCAGTTTGACTGATCATAGATAGACAAGCATACAGGTCCTCTGTTGTGCGCAGCAGTCCAGGATAATGTCGCACAGCTCCTTCTGCAGAGACAAAGAGACACCGATCAGTACTATTATTACATCCAGACACAACATCACACCTAAACATCAATCTCAAGCCAAATAATGTGACTGACAGGTGTTATGACCGTGCACGATCTGTTCCATTCACATCCAAGTTAATCATATATTATATAAACTGTATTCAGTCCCATGGCATAAAGTCAACAGTGTGTCAACTGTGTGTTCCTACGCTAACTGAACAGCTATAATAAAGTTTCCTCTAATCGCTAGACTAATTATTATACAGTTGTATTAGACAGTATTGGAATTCAGGTTTAAATAATTAGATGAGTACAGTATGCGAATGATTTCATCTATTTAATGTACTACTATGAAGAAATGGTAGCAGTCACCCACTTGGGCATTATGTACAGTATATGGGATGGGAACTGCGCGGAAACGTTTCCACTCCAGGGGAAAAAACAGACTGACTGTATATTCATACATGTGCTTATTTTATGATTGTAATTGTTATTTCTAAGTGGAAACACTTCCCAGGCTTCACAATGTCTTTTTAAAAGTTGGAGCTGAAATGAATAAAGCATCAGCACTTACAGTGTTTTACCCGTTTCTCTCACACACTGAGAAACAGCCTGGATAATTAAATCGGCCCTGAACACACTGAAGCCTGTGTGTGAGATTAAACGCCCGGGCGTTTCTCAGGTCAGTGATTTCCTCGTTATCTGCCCTAATGCTCTATCCATCTCTGCACATGGCAGGAAAGTGTAAAAAAGGAAAAAGGGAATCTCTTGAAGACGAGAGAGCATGGTTTGTCCCGTTTGAAACTACAAAATCCTGTCAAAACTGCAACACCCACTATAATGTGTAGCCTACTTTATGGCTCTCAGTGTCATAAAAAAGTGGCATCACACACTTAGGAGCAGTCCTAATTCTCACTGAAAGTAAGAGTAGGAAGTAACTTTCATGTCCTACTCTGAGCTAGGAATGACTAAAGGAGTGATTCTGAAATGCTCAGAGTAAAAAACAGGCCCTGACCTGTTTTAACATCTTTAAGCCCTCAATCACTCACTCACTCTCACTCGCTCACTGTAACTAGATTATAGAGGGAAAAGTGTTTATGTGTCTATTCTCTTATTTCCCAATATTTGGCCCATGAAATGTTTTCTGAAGGCTTCATGTCATTTGTACGGTTGCATATTTTCTATTCATGACGATTTAGAACTTTGACTTTACAAACTAGAGCTATTTGGATTCTCCTCATTACCATACATACATATTCATTAGATGATCTGTCGCCAGACTGTGGTTAAAATAAGCTCCTCAGCGTGCGAGTCTTACGAGTGAGAGGCTGCTGGGGCGAGAACAGATGTTTCACAGGCTTTGGCAAATGAAACCGCTTCGTGCTGTGGGACGTTAGGACACAACGGTCCTCCTGTCTCTCTCTCTGGTCACCGCAGGTCTGTAAGAGCCACTAGGCGTTCAATGAGCTAGAAATTCAATAAAACGCAGACTCACGAGACATTTCCCTTGCTTAAACATGTCCTGTAATTACAGCGCGCAAAATTAAAATCCATACAGCTCACATCTGTAGATTTTACTAAGCAATTTAATACTTTCATCACTTAAATGTGGCAACAGTTCTCTTACATCAAGATGTGATTTGAGACAATGACCATTGTTAAAAGCGCTATAGAAATAAAATTGAATTGAATTGATTTGATTGATATGTACTGTAAGTACTGAGGCGGCAACCTTTACGATTCTGCGTGGCCTGTCAGAGCTGCCGTTATGGAGAACTGAACCATGCTGCGGTCTAAACGTTATATTCCTTATGAAACGCTGAACAGATTACGGATGTCCGCAGTGCCACGGTTTACACCACAAGCCCCGGACACTGCAGCTGGCCTGACTGGACTTCCAGAAGAAAACCAGGTTAAGTAAAGATTTCCTTAAGACTTCTGAGAGACTACGCTTTCTGAGGCTGATCATGTGATCACTGAGTCGCACCTCAGGGGACATTCAAAGCCTCGACACACTCAAAGAGCAGTTCTGCTTCAGAGGAAGGCTAAAATCAGGCCGCTTCTGATAGAGCTAGGCTTTTACAAACGAGAGCGAGAGAGCGCGAAGGGAACAAAACWAAACAAAAAAGAAACGTGCATGGAACAAAAAAATGTGTCAGATAAAGAATAAACTGTAGGGAAAATAAGTTATCAGTAGGAATAATCATGTATTTTACTTTGCTACAAGCAAACACCACAAAGTGTAAAAATGTTCGTCCTGCTGCTTAAAATAAAAATAAATCAAAGCGTCTCTGTAGAGATCTGTGGATTAGTTACAGCTCAGAGTATTTTTGATTACACTCGCATTCTGGTGACATTTCTTCATATTTACACACACACACACACACACACACACACACACACACACGCATACACACACACACATACACGCATACACACACATACACACACACATGCACGCGCACACACACACACATGCACACACACACACACACACACACACACACACGCACACACACACATACACACACATACACACACACACACACATACACACACACACACTCTA
Source organism: Clarias batrachus (assembly GCA_003987875.1). Lineage (NCBI taxonomy): Eukaryota > Metazoa > Chordata > Actinopteri > Siluriformes > Clariidae > Clarias > Clarias batrachus. The sequence goes on from QMIH01003253.1 coordinate 3,068, forward strand.
GTACCTGCAGAGTGTACAGTGTGTGCATGCTCACACACGCACACACACACATACATACACACACACACACACACACACACATACATACAGACACACACACACACACACGCACACACACACACATACATACACACACACATACACACACTCTCTCTAGTCCCTGCAGAGTGTACAGTGTGTGCATGCTCACTCACCTTGACTGAATAGCCAGATAAATGGTGCGGCGAAACGCTACCAGGTTCACCTCGGTCTTGTCGAGGATGGTGACTTTATCTTGATCTGAGGACACGAATCAAGAAGAAGAGGATAAAATGAGACGCGAGGTCAATGACTTCAAAGTCGTGATGGCCCATCCTTCTCCACAGAGGTCAATAGCACTCAATATTCCCTTTTCTCTTTACTACATGGCTTAAAATACCAACAAGGTCGATTTTTCCTACTGAAGCGAACGCCGAGGCCGAGCTCGCTCAGCCTGAACTCTGTGTGTTTTGGGGATCATCAGGCCACCTGACAGAGATATCAATAGTACAGACGTCTGTATGAACATAATTTAACTTGTCAATGGTCTGATATCGTATTATATCATCATAAAGATCCCTTCAGCTGAAACACTTCACAGATAATGCATTATTCTTTGCACCTGCTTTTACTTTATTCCTCTTCTGAATGTGCCGTTTCAGGGTCTATGTAAATGAGCTACTACTGAGCCACGCCCAACAGCAACCGGTGGGAGAGACTCTTCTCAAATGAGGTCATATTAGGGGGAAATCTAATTGGATTATTGAAAACCCTGGCCAATACAAAAACGCGCGCACACACACACATACACACACACACACACACACACACACATACACTGGAGCAAACAGAATGTTGCATGATAGGTCCCATATAACACCATTTAATAAAACAAACATGTAAGGACAGCTACATGTGGGTAGCTGTCCATTATTTAAAATTAAATTCTTGTTTATGATAGAATGATCTAGATGAATGGTCACACACTGCTTTCCTGAGACACAGTGAAAGACTTATATTAATGTTTAATTTAATTTATTTAATTATTAATTTATTATTATTATTATTATTGTTGTTGTTGTTGTTATATAATAATAATAATAATAATAATAATAATAATAATAATAATAATAATAATAATAATAATAATAATAATAACTTGCCTGGTAGCCTCAAACCTATACACTGTGATACCAAACATCACATCAGACAAATCCTGATAAATCATTTTAATGTTTATTTTATGTTTAGTAGGTTTATTGTCTTACTCTGTAGAAGACATAGAACCAACTAAATATGCTAAATATGCAGCACTCTGCAAAAGCCCCCTCATTTCTTCATATTAAAACAAATTAACTGATGTAGATTAAATTAAAGAAATAGGAAGAAATGTTTTACTGCAACAGACTGCAAAGTGCCTAAAGTTTAAAAATAATTTGTTTATGTATCAACCTCATCAGCGACCTCATTTCCCCTCTCTCTCGTCTGTTCCAACCCATTCAGCATCAGTATACTGTACATATATCACATATATATTTAATCACCGGCCTGATCACCTTTCATCATCTGCACCTGTTTCTCACTGAGTCATGGCGTAGATGTTTCTTTTTCAATGCTTCAATCATCTATAGGTCAGCATGTGGGTTAAAACGAGAGCATTGGTATTAATTTAGATTTTAATTACAGTAAAATCTGATTCTGCTTAGTTTGTGCTATCTTTGTAACACTTAATTTTGCAAAAATATTACTACCCAATTAAAATCAAAATACAGTACTGTCCCATAAACAGTCAAGGTTTGAATAAAATTTTACAAATCTGAACTACTTTACATTTCTGTCATCCGTAACTTACCCTTCTTAATGGCTTTGTACTTTTCTTCATTCTCCAGGAAGTCAGGATCCAACTTGAAGACGTCTGTGGATTCATTTGCAATTTAACATTTTGAAAGGATTAAGTCTCTCACCAGCTTGATGTAATCAGAGGCAATTACCCATAAACAACTGTTTGTGTGTGTGTGTGTGTGTGTGTGTGTGTGAGATTCATAAAAAGACCATAATGTGATAATGGCTGTTCCTGCACCCTGAAGGCCTGAATCTGACGCCTTTTCAATTACACTCTATTGTCTCAGAAGGAACACGACATGCTGACGCGAGACGAAGGGAAATCAGCGGTTAGAGAGACGTAAAGGTCAGAAGTGAAGACGTGACACAGCCTGGCGTGGAGCAGAGATCTTACTCAGCGCTGCATCATCAGCTACTGATCACTGCATGTAACTCTGCTCACTGACTGACTGTGGTTATGTTACTCATCGTGATGTGCAGTAAAGTTTAATACAGTGTGGATCCTGACAGCRCAAACGTGTGAAGGGGAAATGATTTACCTGTAGATTTATAACATTTTGGTCAACAAACGTCTTAATGAAGGTTTTAAACAGAACAAAATACAGTGATGGAAACCACAACAATGAGACCATAAGATGCTTTTTTTTTAAAATGGAGAGGAATCAGTGTCAGATTGTTTACAGGGGGAAATTTAACTTGATTTTTTTTTTTTTTACATTTTTATTTATTAATCATATTTATTATTTATAAAAAACACAAAAAAACTTAGCTAATTCATTATATAATTCACTCCTACTACGCAAAATGTAAAAAGTGTGCCACTAGGATTATAACGAAACAGTCACGTCTTACTTCCTCAAACGCCTCCAAAGTCTCTAAACTCAACTTGACAGTGAGCGCGCGGGTTGAGTGGCCGCGAGCATGAGGGCACATGCAGGGCTTCTAACACGTGATTTTCGACTAATTTGTGCTCGCAGTGTTCTGAGATCAGCGTTAGCGTGTGTAATCTGTAAAAGACAGATTGGAGGTTTTTAACATGCACAGTTACTGATAATGTAATGCTATAAAAATCCGTTTCTGTTGCACCATTCTGTTGAGCTCAGTATGTAATTGTTTATCTCTGAGGCTGATTAGCCGATCACCGGTCACGGACAATCAAACTGAAAACCAGTCTATCAAATGGCTCATCTCTATTATAAATATAAAAGTAGTCTTTTAAACATTTGATTTTGGAGTATATACTGTATGAAGGGAGCGCTAGTGTGTCAGTGTATGGAGTAGACCTGTCCCAACACTGCTCCTCTTTGTGATATTAACAATTGAGTATTATGTACCAGACATCTCTCATTTTTTCAGCCAGTCAACCAGTTTTACCTTTGTGAATCTCTGACATAATTAAGCTGTAAGGTCAGTCATGCCGAGGGCAATCCAGTCTAAACGTAATCTTAGGCATCAGACTGAGGAGGCTAACACTGACTCACTTTAGATAGCAAATTAGTGCGCTCCGAGCCTTCTCACTCACAGGAGCTGTCATTGACTATGTGCAAAGAACTCCGACCTGACGAAGTGCAGATTCGACTTTTGGAAAATAAATCTTGTGACTTGACCGAAGTTAACAATCAACTGCAAGCTAAAGTCTATGACTTGGAAGCTCGCTCCTGTCCGAACAACATCCAAATTGTGGGCAAATTGTTCACCAGAGGGAGAAGAAGAAGGCAAACCCACAGCATTGCACTCTAATTTAATTTCTAAATTGTTCTCAACACAACACTTCCCAAAGCCTGTGTCTATTTACCATGCTCTTCACTCGCTCCAACTACAGCCTGCTCCGGGTGCAAGTCTCCTCACTATCATGGCGTATATCCACCATTTTCAACAGAAAGTACTGATCCTTTGATTCTGCATACAACAAGCTCTGGAATACAATGGGAAGAGAATTTTCATATAGAAATCATATACTGATGCAATGCCACGCTTTTTGTGATGTCCTTCAAGATGTTGGTGTCAAACACAGCCTACGCTAAACTTCACACCCATCATTCCGAATTTTATTTGTATACATCATTGAAGAAGCATCAGTATGCATGGGTAGCTCAGGGGTAGGTTTCTTGTCTGCCATGCAGAAGCCCCAGGTTTGATTCCCAGCTAATGCCCAAACCCCGGCCACTGGATGTAGAGCTCGAATAAAATGGGAGGGTTGCATCAGCAAGGGCATCCGGTGTAAAAACCTGCGCCAAGTTGTTGTGCGGATTGGATGGTCTGTTATGGCGACCCCTCGACAAGAGCAGCTGAAGGTCAACAACAACATTAAAGAAACATCAGTATTTTTGGAGCCAATCCCAGGTGACTTAGGGCACAAGGCGGGGTACACCCTGGATAGGGTGCCAATCCATCGCAGGGCACACGCACATATGGCCAATTAAACTAACCTACATGTCTTTGGACTGTGGGAGGAAACCCACCAAGCACGGGGAGAACATGCAAACTCCACGCACACAGAGACGGGAATCGATCCTGGACCCTGGAGATACAAGGCGACCGTGCTAACCACTACACCACCGTGCCGCTCACGCTGTCTTACAGTAATAGTAATATGATAGTTGTTCTCTTCTATCCAGTAACTTACGCCACACTCTCTTTATGTGCAGTGATTTTATACTGGTATGTGTGTAATTTCTCTTATTCACCTTCACAGACAGGTTCCTGTATTTAAGGTCGTTTTTGCAGTTACTGTTCTTAAGTAGTTCTGTAGCCATCCCTGGCAGTCTTGCTGAGCTTTTATTTGCATTTTTCTTTTATTTTCATTTGTTCCTTAAGTTGTGTAAGCTGCCAGGTCATCACCATCATTCTCACCACCGGATGTAATTTCTTGTCCATCCCTTTTATATGCACATGTTTTAGGGTGGACACTCGGTATCTCACTCTGGTGTTCTGGAACATCAGGGGATTGGGTCATGCTATTAAGAGGGGCATGGTCTTAAAACACATCAAGTCCCTTTCAGCTGATACTGTATGTACACAGGCCCTAATGGGAGATATATCGTTATTTCTGACAGCATCAGCTCAATGCATGTTACTTTCACATTCAGTCCAAATTTTTAATGGCCATTTTTTTTTTTTATGTCTTTAAACTGATCTCCGATGGCATTATAATTGGAGGAGACTTTGTGTTTTGGATCCTCATCCAGACAGGTTGTCCTGTTGCCACCCACCCAATATTACAACACCTCAAATTTTAAATAATTTAATCAAATCTTGAAACCTTGTTGACATCGCAAGGCTTCAACATCCCACAGAAGAAGACTACTCCTATTATTCTCACATTCATGGGTCAGACAGTGGAATCGACTATTTCCTGGTGGATTCTAATTTAATTCCAAGCGTGGGCAACACCAAATTACACACACAATAATGACCATTGAAGGATTTCCACTTTTTATGTTAGATGACTTCTCAATACACTATATGCAGATTCTTGCAGCTATCGTGTCCTTAGATGTGCAGAAGGCTTTCGATCAAATAGAATAGTCGTATATGCTCAAGTCCTTAAAACGAGTAAAAATCGTCTATAACAGTCCAGTATGCGCTATATTTAACTAACAGCATCCAAAAAGGCTGCCCTCTTTCACCTGCTCTGTTTGCTATTGTATTGGCGCTGCTTGCTTCAAAAAGCACTGAAGGCCTAACAGTGGGAAGCATTAAAAGACTATATGCAGACGACATACAACAATCGGTCCTGTTTTATTGGAATGGATTGTTTCATTTGGTAGATTGTCAGGTTATGGCATAACCAATGTTTGTTTCATTAAAGGGGCATGGTTTTTGGAGAGAGTGGTAATCAATGTCAGATTGATTAGAGGAGCATTTCTAGGGGCCATCCATGTCAGATTGATTGCAGGTGTTTTTTGACTTTTGTAAATCAACACGTTTATCTAAGAGATTGATTATCATGTATCAATCCCAATCACTTTTTTCTCCATAAAGCTTGTGTCATGTGACAGTAAGTCCATTTTCTGAACCTCAAACAATCGGACATGCACTATAGTGTGAAACGTGGCTCCAATCTCTCCACGCCACCGTTGTCCTTCTGTGCTCATGGGATTTAAACCATCTGTAGCTAATTATCACCAACAATTCCACAGGCTACAGCAGGAGGACTCCGGCGCTGCTATAAAACAAAATGCACGTGGTCCTGCGAGAATCTCTTCATGTCCCGATTCCAATCAACTCCTTCAATGAACTTCTAATAACACCGTCAGCGCCGACATCGCACTCCATTTCCCGAGCTTCTGGATAATCATCACGTCTAGTCCCAAACGTTTTTTTTTTCTTTTCCTTTTTCACTTTTTATCATTGATGAAGTGTCGGTTTAAAAGGACAGGCTTGACTATCATTTTAAATTTTAATACATATTCTGGCCCTGGAGGAAAGAAATGAATGAGAGATGAAAGACTGACGCTGTACATCGTGAAATTTAACATGGAAATGTATTAGCCAAAAACATTTCAGCCTAAGGGCGTCAATTTTCTTTTCGCCAAGAATCCACATTACGCTTGGGCCTAAGTCATGTGGGCTTGACTAAAGAAAGAAAAAAATGCTGAATGATCAAAAAGACAACAGCTAATAAACATGTAAAATTCAAAAAACCCTGAAATCTGTCCTCGTCAAATTTGTGATCAGGATTAAATCTTCTCAATAATGATTAAATGATCAGCATTGAATCTGACCTGCTCTTGTCTGTGATTTGAGCCTGCATCATGCGCAGCTTGGCCGGAGGGATGTACGCTCCTCCGGTGCGGGTCAGGATCGGATCCAGCTCCTCCTTCCTCTTCTTAACTGGAGGCTCATCGGCAGGGGGTCTGTCTCGCTGTGACGGAGACGCAGATCGTCCCCTCCTGGACCTGAACCTGTCTCGGTCTCCGTCTCGCTCGCGGCTGGAGCGCCGATCGGAACGCTGGTCTCCATCACGATCCCGAGACCTGACGAGGACGAGTGTGAAGAGGAGTCAGTGCTACAGAATGTATGAGCAACAACTTCATGTAGTGTACGATACATAAAACACACACATGACAGAAGGACGAGCAAATAATACCCATATGGAGTTTAGTAATGTGTTATAACATATTTATGATTATGTCAGGGGGGATTTGATCTGCTTCCTTTAACTGCGTGGGTCACTGACTTTGGGTCTGATTTAAAACTTTTGGTGTATAAATAATAAACGTGTCTGGAAATCACGCTCTTTCTAACATCCCACGCCCATTTACCCACTCCCACATGCACAGACAGAAGGCTTTCCCAGATATGTATAGAGCGTATTTCCACCAAACACACCCTCATCCAGACACACCACAACATTCCCAAACACACCCTCATCCAGACACGCCACAACACTCCCAAACCCACCCTCATCCAGACACACCACAACACCCCCAAACACACCCTCTTCCAGACACACAACAACACTCTCAAACACACCCTCATCCAGACATACCACAACACTCCCAAACACACCCTCATCCAGACACACCACAACACCCCCAAACACACCCTCATTCAGACACACCACAACACCCCCAAACACACCCTCATCCAGTCACACTCTGTTGCCCCTTCAGTGTCAAAAACCTCATCCCACTTTTCCCAAACATGCCCTTAAGCAGACACACACCAATCTCCCCCCGACCTGTCTTTATCTAGACACATCCCACTTCCAGAGACACCCGTTCATCCAGACACACCTCATTCCCTCAACGATCTCTCAGAGTGCCAGATTGACCGAGATCTGGAGCAAAAGCAGGAATACAACCTTCCACTTCCATTTCTGAGAAATCAAGAAGGACAGAAGAACTTTTACTACCTCACCGCTGCCAAAAAACACGGCATGATGATGTATTCAGAGGTGCTCTATATCTTCCTGTCTGCTGAGGAGCTCCTGGGTCTGCTGCACTGTGTGAGACACCGCGTTAAAGGGTAGAGCGAGTTGAGAGGGCGGGGGGAGGCGTGAAAACACATCGCAAGTGCCAAACATGAGAGGTTTACCGCTTTATAAAATTCCCCATGTTCACACTCACTATCTCATTTATTCATCCGAGACTCTTTTATATTTTTATCAGCAGTTCGTCCTGATATTTGCCCCCCCAATATTTTGTCAGGTGATCGACACGTAAGAACAGGAATACGTCTAATATAACATGCATTAGGTTTTTATAAACAGCTTCCACACCTTGCTGGGAATCTTTCCCGAGTTTCAGAAAAATATCATCCACCTTCATGAAGTGTATGTGTGTG
>QMIH01003253.1:16471-30476 GCA_003987875.1 Clarias batrachus
GTTTATTACAGATAAATTGTTTATGTTATAAATTGTTTATCTGTAATTATTAGTAATAGGAATTAAATCATCACGGACACTTTGTTACTTTGTTATTTGTGAACAAAAAAAAAGGGGCAACACTACTAATTCCTTCTAGATACAGATAAAAAAAACATCAGCATTGTTTGGAGAAAAATMTAATGTAACTTGTAACATTTTTATTCTTGTAAAAATTAGAGACGGGTCAATTTGACCCGAAGGCCACACAAGGGTTAATCTAGACAACAGAATTTGGCGCTTCTCACAGTAGCTACAGTTACAATATCCTGTTACGTTGGCAGCTGAAAGTGGATGTGATATATTAAGCAACAAGTGAACATTTTGTCCCTGAAGTTGATGTGTTGGAAGCTGAAAAAAAGGATCTCAAGGAGCGCACTTTAAGAAGGGCCAAATTGTTTTGTTTAGACGACTGGATCAGAGCGACTCCAAAACTGCAGGTATTATGGGATGTTCCTAGGCTGCAGTGGTCAGGACATACCAAAAGTGTGCCAAGGAAGCATGAAAGAAAACCAGTAATGGCCTCTGATTGGCGCAGTGTTAAAGTGCTCGCCCTATCATCTGGAGATCGCAAGTTCGATTCCCGGGTGGTGCTGTAACCTCTCGCAGCCGGCCAATCTAGAGTGAGCTGATTGTCCGAGCTCTCTCAGAGGGGAGGGATGAGAGTTACTTAGTGCTCCCACATTAATCACGGCTCTACAGCCAATCAGGGGCGTCTGTGAGCTCATGCAAGCGGAAGGAGCGGATAGCGCTGTCCTCCAAGTGTGTTACGTCGCCCCCAACGGTGCGTGAGGGAGCAGTTCGAAAAGAGGCGGTCGGCTGGCGTCACGTGGTTCGGAGGAAACACGTGATAGTCTTCGGCCGTCCCGGCTGAGTGGTAGTAGTAGCCTTAATGTGGAAGCCCCCTAGTGATGGGGAGGAATTGGACACGACTAAATTAGGGAGAAAATGGGGGAAAAATCCCCCCCCCAAAAAAAAGGGGGAGACCTAGTATTAGACAGGTGGTCATAATGTTATAGATGTTCAGTGTATTTCCTGCATGCGAGCAATACATGCTCGACAATCTCACTTTCCTGGCATTCCTCACATATTTGGCATCATTGTCATGGCAACGACGACAGGTGCCAGTGGGACAGTTCGAGTTCAACAGGTGCCCATACAATGGGGTAACAGATTTCCACAGTGTTTCCTGCGGTGTCTCGTTTTCAGTCAGTCTGCATCACGTCCCCGTAAAGAAATTATCAGCGTCTCCTTCTCACAACCACATCATTTTTTGTACTAATCGAATGCAGACAGTGCCATTTCTCAGACTATAAGCTGCTGAGTATTTCTGACTGTAGGAGACGATCACATGTCGTGTCTTTTGCCTGTTCAGTTGTGCTGCTATATTAAAACCTTGAGAGGAACCAGACTCAACAGGGATCCCATCCTCACTGGAGATCCCCATCACCAACCACATAGAAATCAAATGCAGACCTTTGAATATTAAGTTTAAGAACTCCAGTTTTACAGGCTCTTATTGTAAACCTACCAGGGAATTGGAAATGCACAGCTATTTGCATCATAAATCCCAGATAGGAACAAACTGGACACAAGTATGACATGTGGATGTAGTCGAGGCGGAGGGTTATCCTCTAGGTGGTGTATTTATTTCAATGCAATTCATTTAAATGTCATTTGACTTTCCTTTTAATTCCCAGTTTATGTTTTGTTTCAGTGGATCAGTAGATGGCAGTGTTGGCTTACAAAAGTGGGTCATTACGTCTCGTTTCTGTCCCCTGCTTTCTTTCCAGGGAGATTCTGCATGAGGCAGTGGTGATGTCATCTTGTTTACCTTTTGGGTGATGCTGATTGCATAATCAGAGCCCAATGTTTTTATTTATTTATTTATTTATTGGGTATTATAATAATAAATATAGCTTCAAGACTCAATCATTAGCGTCCAATTGCAGCAAGCCGAACTTTAACTTAAATGATTCCGAAGAAAAAAATATTTTTTTAAAAATGTATGTAAGCCTGTCCCATATCACATCCATACCCAACCCGAGTCCTTTTACAGCACTGGCTTAATTATACCGTAAGAAATTATACAACCACTCCTGAGCTGCAGCTATTTGACTAAATCATAGACCTGTCCTACTAGAATAGACTGGCATGTGGGTGCCATGTTGTTCAAATCTCAGCATCTCAGTTTTTATCATTAAAAGGGATTAGACTTTGCTAATTAATTTGACTCAAATCTTGTGAACATAAGCCAAACATCCTAGTATACACAAATGGAAACTGAAGTGGGTGTGGTTAAATGGTCCAAAACATAGATTATGATGTGTTCAGCCAAAATGGCATATGAGCATTAACATTAATTATCCAGAAATATGTTTTGTTCTGGGAGGACACACATGAATAGTGACCAGAGACCAGCAAAACTGAGCATTTTGTTTCATAATATCCATAAACAGTACATCATACTCCATACTCCCTGTTGAGGGACTTTCGACAGAATTCGGAAAACCCCAATGCAGACCTCAGTTCCTCTAAGTGCTAGCCTGGTAATGTATATGCAGCCTGCATACCTGTTGCTACTAATCTGTACATTTTATATTTGTGGAAATAAAATTTTGAATATATATTTAAACCAAAGCTGACATATATAAACAAAGTATATACTGTTGAGTGTATATAACGTTATAAAAAGATTAATAGTATGCCTTTGTAATATTAATGATTTATTGATTAGATATGTATATACGTAGATTACTTACTAGTCATTGTTTAGTTGTTTATTTATTTATTTTTATTATGTCATAAAATTGATGGCAGGATCTCATTGGAATTGAACAGTTTCCTGTAGATACCTTTCATGCAAATACTGTACATACATCCTTAGAGTTAAAGGTGTTAGAATAAGTTAGGGCCCATACACAGACCTACCATTTAAGTTTTGGGGTGAGAGCTAAGTCTTATCCCGGTCACATGTCAGCTGAAAACTAATTACATAGTGGCGATCTTGTTTTTAAGCAATTCGTTCGTCATTTTAAAAATTATCCACTGAAAGATCAGCACATGACTTACAGATCCTGAGGAACAACTGTCTGACCTTCACCTTTTTGTTTGACTTGAACCCATCAGTCATACCATTATGTTCCCCCTTCTGACACCATAACTGTGATGCACTGTGTTCTGACACCTGTCTATCACAACCAGCATGAACCATGTCATCAATTTAATTCACTCCCCATGTGCATCAGTGAGCCCTGGCTGCCCATGACCCTGTCGCCAGTTCACTGATTTCCCTTCCTTGTATTACTTTTGGTACGTCCTGACCACTGCAGCCTGGGAAGATCCTAAAAGAACTGCAGTTTTGGAGTTGCACTGACCCAGGTCTCTAGCCATCCCAATTTGGCCCTTCTCAAAGTCACTCAAATCCTTACGCTTGGCCATTTTTTTCTGATTCCAACACATTAAGTTCAGGAAAAAAGGTTTACTTGCCACTTTGCCACTTTCCTAGTTACTGTGAGACGGGCCAAATTGTGATGTTTAGGCAACTGGGTCATGTTTCCAGGTTGCAGTGAACAGGACATACCGAAAAAGATCCAAGGAATGAAAGTGTGATGTAATTGTTAATAATTATCAAAAACATTTTAATATTTGTAAGCAACCTGGCCATATACAAAATATATACAAATATTAAAATGTTTTTGATAATTATTAAGTTTTATACTTTATAATTATCAAAAATATTTTAATATTTGTAAGCAACCTGGCCATCACATTATGTATAGTAGTCTGACACATAAATTGGATAAAATCCATGGACAAGTTTGCAAAAGTATGTATTGTATTGTGCAGTTTAACAGGGCATTTACTAGTAAGTGGGTGGGGCTGCATGTTTTTGTTTGTTTGTTTGTTTGTTTGTTTGTTTGTTTGTTTGAGAGAACCCAAGGAATCAGTGTAAAAAGAATTTTGATTGTTGGATTGTTTAGATCATGAGATATGAGCCAAAACTTGTGCCATAGCACCACCATTAGATCAACCTGCCTGTGGTTAAACAAGCCCCAGTGGCCTAATGGATAAGGCACTGGCCTCCTAAGCCAGGGATTGTGGGTTCGAGTCCCATCTGGGGTGGAAAATCTTTAAGCAATTTTCCTCTGGGATTAATAAAGTTCTTTGAATCTTGAATCTTGAAGTTTCACGTCAGTACGACTTAGGGTTCGGTCTGTGATTTATTTCAATGCAGAAGAAGAAATTAATCAACATGTTCATTTTATTAAGCAGTAACTCAAACTCAAACGTTACGCATATTCCAGTTTTACAGTTTAAGCTATAATGATGTTAAAAATATATTATGAGCCTATATGCACCATGACAATAATCCAAAACATGTAGGATAGTTAAGGCTTTGAGTGGACTCTCCCAGTCTCCAGAGCTGGTTTGAAAAGGTCTACATGACATTTGCCAATTTATTATACATATCGTGAAAAGTTTTATTGTAACAAGAGGAATATTTAGACAAAGAGGTTCCTAATGTGGTTCAGTGAATATGTATGAGATTAGTGGTATAAAGGCGAAATAGTGGTCTTATACTGCAGGTTAATGACTGAGTGCCGCTAAGTATGAATGTGTGTGAAGCAATTAATGTAAACAAAAGGAGATCATACAAACAGACATTGAAGTACTGGAGTAGAGAAACAATTAAGTCGAGGGGGAGAAAAAAATAAAATAAAATAAAATAATAAAATTTAAAAATAAAAAAATAATAATAACGTTTTGGATTGACCAAGTCAAAGTCTGGACTTAAATTTCTCCACAGCGATGTGAAAGACTCAGTGCCAGATATTGTAAACGCTTGATTCCAGTTGAATCTACTTTAAAATAAGCTTCTTATAAGCTGCTTGCTCAATGTAAACAAACACCTGCACCAAGAGATATTAATTATATTAATATTTAACCCAGCACATAACTGCTTTTTTTCATTTATGGTGCAGGTTAAACTTCAAGCAGATATCTAAGTACTGCAAAAGTTTCATTAAATTCTGTCAAGCCAGTTCTTGCTGTGAAAAAATCTGTCTGGATAGACATACAGACATGCAGACACACGGACAAAAAAAATCCTGATACTGGTTTTAAGTCCTTTAATGTATGAAACGTATAGATATCATTGAAAGAGCGAGTTCTGTACAGATAAAAACCTTTCTTTTATTTATATAAAAAATTAGGAGTGTAAACCTACTGTATATGAATATATCATTTAGATTTAATAGGTAAAGTACCGAAACAAATACAAACAGTGAGGCTTTTACTTAAACTTAAAGGGACTAAGGGACTATCTGACCATTTTGATTCATACACATTCATGTTTCATACAAATAATTAAATAATATTATTATAATTAAATCATTCTTTTGATTGTGTAAAGTTGCTTTGTGACAGTGACAATTGTTAAAAGTGCTATACAAATAAAATGTCATTGAATTTAATTGAATTATAGGTGCAATATATGTAAATGCAGCTTATACCCAAATTTTAAGTAAGGTTGCCAGGTTTTGTGTCAGTCAATCAATCAATCAATCAATCAATCAATCAATCAATCAATCAATCAATCAATCAATCAATCAAGTAAGAAAGAAAGAAATAAAGAATGTAAGAAGGAAAGACGTGTGAATTTTTAAATCCCTAATTTTAAATTAAAATCCTTATTCTGTGCCAATATTCACACAGGACACAGAAATAAAATTTCTAAATCTGCCAGTATGAGACGTGAACTTCTTTATCAGTAAATGTGTGCTTTGAGCCCAGGAGCTTATCTATCGGCTGTGCTGTATGTGCACTGTGTAAAGAAATCTGTTCGCTTTACTGGACACAATCATGTCCCTAAAAGATGTCTCGTCTTTGTCGAACAGCTGACATGTAAACCTCTGATCTTTCACATCTCGTCCTAAAGCATCATCATCTGCATAATGTGTGTGTGTGTGTGTGTGTGTGTGTGTGTGTGTGTGTGTGTGTGTGTGTGAAGTAGGTGTGTGTGATGTTTTTGCTGCTCAATGAGCCCAAGCTGTTGATGACTCAGTGTGTGTAGGCAATGTGTTTGTGTTAATCAGCTGCCTTTTAGAAATGCACTTCGGTTCATTTTTTTTTTCCTGAAGTGCAGGAGAAAATAAAGAAATACATCTCAAGAAGATGACGTGCAAAGGTAAATATTTCTCCCTCTAAAAGCTTTTTTTTTTTTGCTTGCTTGCTTTTAATAACTCCTTATGTTTATGGAAAGGCAAAGTAAACAAACAACAAGCAGAGAAGACAGACTAATAAGGCTAGTAATAAAGATAACTGTTACACATTAAGTCATGACGATTTCAGTATTCATGGCTAGTAAATAAATAATAGTGCTGCGTTTGTATAAAAATCTGTTCAAAATAAGTCAGATCAACAGTAGAATGTTTTCACAGAATAATTTTATTTAATTGCATAGTTTTTACATCAATCAGTTATTTACACAATTTTAAACATTACATTTGGTTTGCTTTTTCATGTGATTAGTTTTATTTAGAACATCCTGAATTCTTCATGATTCTGTTATTTTCCGTGCTACTCTGTATTTACTCAAATTGGTAAATGCAATTTCAGAAGGACAAAATGGAATGGTGGAATAAACCGTCAGTTTTTTTTTCCCAATAATGTGTTTTTTCATTAAAGGATGCTCATTTTTTGCCATTTTATTTAAACTCATGTAACTAAAAGCTGGCATTTTAGTGTGTAAGAGGGTTTCAGCTAGTCCACATAGTGACAATATTACTTTTAAAAAAATTTATTTGAGTTTAAAAATGTATGTATAATTATTGTAATAAGCGAATGTTTATATGACTATTATTTCTGAGATCGGATATGAAGTGTACACCATGATTTATAGGGCACGAGATCGGATATGAAGTGTACACAATAATTTATCGGGTACGTGATCAGATATGAAATGTACACCATGTTTTATAGGGTATAAGATCGGATATGAAGTGTACACCATGATTTATCGGGTACGAGATCGGATATGAAATGATTTATAGGGTGTGAGATCGGATATGAAGTGTACACCATGATTTATAGGGCACAAGATCGGATATGAAGTATACACCATGACTTATAGGGTATAAGATCGGATATAAAGTGTACACCATGATTTATAGGGCACAAGATTGGATATGAAGTGTACACCATGATTTATCGGGTACGAGATCGGATATGGAGTGTACTCCATGTCTTATAGGGTATAAAATTGGATAAAAAGTGTACACCATGATTTATAGTGTATGAGTTTGGATATAAAGTGTACAGCATGATTTATAGTATACGAGATCGGATATAAAGTGTACTCCATGTTTTATAGAGTACGAGATTGGATATAAAGTCCACCATAATTAGTGTACGAGATTGGATATAAAGTGTACACCATGAGTTATAGGGTATGAGATCGGATATAAAAGTCTTTAGACCTTTGTATTTTTAGTTTGAATATCCCTGCCTCATAGCAGCAGTAGCCTTCACGTAAAAGGCGTTTTTTTAATGTACCACGTGGGCTTCCGTAGTATCACTTCCGGGTGAGAACAGCGAGGGGAAAAAATGGCGGCGGAGCACGAACCAGTGACGGATTTAAATTCGGCTTTAAAAGATGAGGTACGATGCTCGGATAATATACTGCCTCTATAGAATGAATGAGATTTTAACTGCGTGCCCCGGTGCGGGGTTTAAATAGTTTATCAAAGTTCTTGTTGTTCTGGCGGTGTTGTTATGGGCCTGGGCTAGTTAGCATTAGGCTAACACGCAAGCACAATGAGCGCGGTGCTTTGGATAATGGCGCCTCAGACTGATCTCATGCTGGTGTATAAAGTTTAACATGCTTCGAATGATCTGTCTGTGTTTTAGAATCGATCTATTGTCATGAATGTCTACATTTAAGTAACAAATCTGTGTGAGTTTGGTGATTCAGTTAGCAATGAGTTTCAACAACATAACCTGTTAGAGATCTAACTTTAGTCTGTTCCAGTCTGTGACTGTATCTATTGTGATTATTTTATATTCAGGATGTGAATTTGAAACAGTTAACGATTTGTTAATTAATTAATTAATGTACAATATTCAGAAGCAGATTGTTGGAGAAGAGGCCATTAATCTCAGATAGATAGATGGATAGATACTATGTTGTTCCTGAAGAATGTTCCAGAAATGTTTAATGTAGAAAAGTCACTCTAATATTCAGTATTTCTTTTGGCACTTGGCCTCTGTACATCAAGTCAGGACCTTCAGCTTTAATTCAAAGTGTTTGACATAAGTGTGACATTAACCATTCAGGAGTTACCACCATTTTCATTCACACATAAATAATGTACCAAACTAACATAATTACAGACATAAGCATTTCCTTTAATACTTTATCAGTTCAGCGCCGGCCTTCAGTCTTGTCTTTAGTAAATGAAAATCATGCACTATTGCAGGCATCGCTAAATGACAGACTGCGGTCCGCCTCCAGACCGAATGGCGGTTCTATCTGGACCCTGATGCTTTTCTGATAAAATGAGAGCGCAGTGTGACAGCGTACCCAGCGTCCTGTCACATTCATTTACAAATTTTAATTCAGTACCCCTGCACTATTGCATTGAGAGCAGGTGACTGAATCGGCCAGTGAAGAATATCCGAATTCTTTTACCTTGGTTAGCTTTAACTGTATGTTTTGAGTCATTATTCATCTGCAGTGTACGGCGGCGTCCTTTCAGTTTTGCAACATTTGGCTGAATCTGAGCAGACTGTATGGCCCTAGATCAATCAGAATGCATCTTTTTATTTATTTATTTTTATCAGCAATAAGGTCATCAGTAAACAGCGTGATACAAGTGATCTATTTCCATTAGAAGTTTTACATGCTGACACTTAACACTTGCCTCCACCTATGTTGAATGAATGATGTGGTCCACTTTGGATCATGAGCTGTTCCTTTCATTCTCTGTACTTTTCTCATCCAATCATTCTGGTACGAGTTCATTTAGATTTTTCTCAATAGAAAGTTTTCTAAACAAAGTCTTATCTGGTAATTCTGTCCTTGTGCATTTCCAGTGTGTGAGAAGCGTCTGTATTAACGTCTTAAAGCATGAAACTGCGGGTCAGCCATATGTACCATTATTTATGAGCCTCCAAAATTGTAGAATTCCAGAATGTGTGTGAAAATGGCTGAATGATTGATTAAAGCCACACTTTTTGTTAAACCTGTTAAATTAAAGCTGGAAGACTTGTACAGAGGACAAATGACAAGAAAATATATTTTTTGTTCCAAAAAATATGGACCTGGCTATGTAAGTTTCCCTAGGTAAAATTAGGTGCCCTAAAAACGGTATGGTATTTCTAGAGCACTGTACAAACACCCTTTCTTCCTCATCCTGGATTTGTGCAAAGGTGGAGTGGTTTAGTATGTTTTTTGTTTGTTTGTTTGTTTTTTTATGGTTAACCCCACCGCTTCTCCTCGTCATCAGCGGCATAATTAAATTACAGTATAGGGCACATGAAGGAGGATGATCTTCAATTAGAATAGAAATAATTGTTGTTTTTTAATTTTTTTAAGCTTTATTTTTGGTGAAGGAGCTGGACAATACAATTGAAAAACAAGGTCCTGTACACTGATTTGTCTTTACAATGTCTTTTTTTTCCCCTTCTAAATAAAATTAAAAAATAAAGAAGAAGAAAGAAATCCCCCTCACCCCCCCAAAACAACATATGTGCATATGTATAACATTGCACTGTAACAAAAATAATTTACCACAATTATGTCACAACATTTTAGACATAAGCCCTTGCTTGTCAAAAAGGCAAAAGAAACAGAAGATTTAATCAGCCAAACTGTTTCACAGAGCTGCATCACAAAAAAAGGAAAAAGGGCAAAAGAAACAATATCTTTATGCATAATTAAAAAACAAGTCAAATTAGGTAATAATTAAAATTAAATAAGGTAATTCAGATCCCTGAAGTATGTCACGATGGGTTTCCATTTTAAGTGAAACTTGTTTACTAAGCTGTTCAGAGTAAAATTTACTAGAAAAGAATAGTTTTATCCCAGTTCTTCATTTCCACCCTCTCTGTTACTCCAGAGCGCCAGTCCTCGAGCGACACGTGATCCTGAGGGTACAGCGAGCAGCTCCAGCTCTTCAGACGACAGTGACGGTGATGGAGACGAGCGCATGAGGAGCAGAGGTAACTCAACACAACCTGTCCCGAAACACTTTATTGGGGGAAAATATTTAACCCACGTCTTTGCATGGAGAACACCACTATGTGTCAGAACTTTTAATTTATAATAATGTTCCTAAGAAATACTTTTTTTAGCAGTGTAATGAAAGTCACAACTCTAAACAAATTATCGATTCTCAGTCCATAAATATTCGCTGCAACTAGCCACATTTCCGTTTCTGTCGAGTGAAACATGTTTTTTTTTTCTTTCTCGGAATGTGAGAAAATCCGCTAAGAGACGTGGCAATGTACAGGCAGGTCAACATTTTACATTCAAACACGAAGAGTTTTTTTCTGATTTAATTGATTCTAGTTCATCCAGTCAATATGAAAATATTTACTCTAACAATAATATCTGACTAACCTAAAGTCAGCTTGGGATATCTTTAGGAACAGACTCTTGTATTCCAGAATCGATATATTCAACTCTCTTTGGAATTGAATTCGATGTGAACTTGAAGCAAGATGGCACCTCAATAACACCCAAGACATACAAGCTGTCTTAAAAATATTTGCCAAGTGAATGAGGCGATTTAGCGTTTATCAACATTGTCTTCTGGGGAGGAAATTTCAGTTCAGTGTCTTACTAAGGTATTTGATGGTTTAAAAAAAATCACTTCTTTTCACTACCTAACACTGTGTGATGAGCAGCTTCCTCACAGAAGTTGTGGTTTGTAGTGATGTAGACTGGAGATGGGAAAACATTGACTCAATTATGTGTCAAGATTCATTTATGTGTTGGGTCGTGTATCGCCACAGTGACTGCAAAATAATGTTTTTTAAATATTAGTATTATTATTTTATTTGTATATGTTTGCATTTAAGGTGGTAAAGTGGAACCTCGGTTCACAAACGTAATTTGTTCCTAAATTCTGGTCATAGACCGATTCAGGTTTTTTTTTTCCATAGGAATACACGTAAATAGGATGAATCCTTTCCCAATCACCATGGACAATATTAAACTTATAAATTATTGTGTTAAACGAAGGATGAAAAAGCCTTAATTATACAAAAGTAATACAGCACTAAAGATAAAATATTGTACAGGAGAGAGCGAGAGAGAACACATTTCATTTTTACAGACTCGCTGATGTGAAGGAATGGAGGAGGTTAGTGTTCGGAACGAGAGTCTCATTCCATAATAACACTGAGGAATTCTCCTTCAGGGGTTTCCTCTCTTTTTGTTTCTTGACCTTGGTTTGTATGTAGCAGCCGTTTTCATTAAAAATCTATCCAGAGAGATTTGCTTTGCTGCACAAGAAAGACACCGTGTTATCGTTCATAAGGTGTAGCGCTCTGTTAGCCACAGACAGATGCGATAGCTCGGGATGGCGGTTTCTGCCTCGTCTCGATGAGTCCAAGGGTTCATGGACGGAAAAAAAAATTTGGGCTGATTTGTTCATACTCGGGAGCGTCTGTGAACCCAGGCTCCACCGTAATATGTTACAGTTCCTCTATAATCCTCCAGGTAGCGCACTCTAAACGTATTCACATTGCCAGGAGTGAATTATTTGCCAAGTTGAATCATGATACCTTAAAAGAATCGCAATACAAATCGGATCAGCATCTAAATATCGCGATGATATAGTATCAGAAGATCCCTGACGTGGACCAATAATTCCGACAAGAACCCGGTCTTACAGAAACTGGTCTCCGTCCAGACAATAAACGCAGAAGCATTCGAGAGCCATGACTCACGTCCCCTCGTTCCCACTGATCCTGATCATCATCTTGAACTGTTCCCTTTAATATTGCACAATAAAAATCCAAATCTCCTTAGTATTTTTACATCATGCTTAATCCTCATGATTTATTATGTACTCCTAAAATAGCATCTGTTCAAGGGGATATTAGGGCCTTTTGTATATCAAAGCTTTTATAGTTACACACAAACACACACACACACACACACACACAGACACACTGTGGTTTACAGCAGCTCTGTCCCAAAAGAGCAGAGAAGCCTATAAATATTCGTTTAAGTATGTTATTAAGCAGACTAAGTGCCTTGGGGTTCTGCACTGTGTGTGTGTGTGTGTATGTGTTGCTCTTTATCATTATTTCATACGACACTTTGTGCTCCTCGGCTTGACCTTTCACCCGCTCCTGCACCGACCTTCCTGCTGTTTCTGCTTCAATCCTGAAGCCACCTGTGGAGCGATGCGTCTCTTCCACTGCAGTGTGCATCTAAACTAAACCAGCACACACACACACACACACACATAGACTTCATGAAGGTGGATGATATTTTTCTGAAACTCGAGAACGATTCCCAGCAAGGTGTGGAAGCTCTTTATAAAAACCTAATGCATGTTATATTAGACGTATTCCTGTTCTTACGTGTCGATCACCTGACAAAATATTAGGGGAAAAAATATTAGGACGAACTGCTGATAAAAATATAAAAGAGTCTCGGGTGAATAAATGAGATAGTGAATATGAACATGGGGAATTTTATAAAGCATTAAATCTCTCATGTTTGGCACATTTTATTGCGATGTGTTTTCACGCCCCCCCCCCCCAACTTGCTCTACCCTTTAATGCGGTGTCTCACACAGACTGTTTGTTTTGCAGATGAAGAGCCTCGCAGTCCTCCTGCAGACAGAATACCGGAGGAACAAGCGGGCAAAGACGCTGCTCAGAGACGCTCGTCCAGCTCCAGCGGCACAGACAGCAGCAGCGAGGAGGACAGCGACGATGGCGTGAGGCACACGATGAAGAGCAGCGTGGCGCACATCAGGGTCAGTGCAGCTTTCACGTCTCTATGGCTTTAACGTACACACCTCATGCTATGTTTGATTTTATTTGATTTGACCCTCACACGCGCTCTTTCTCTCTCTCTCTCTCTCTCTCTCTCTCTCTCTCCCCGTCGCAGCGTGATGATCAGGACAAGAGCAGCAGACCCAGACGCAGGAGCTCCTCAGCAGACAGGTAGATGTAGAGCACGTCTGAACACAACAGCATGCTGGGTTTAAGTTTCTGTAAATGGTGGCGGGGAGTAAAAATTCTTCCGTCCTTCTTGTTTTCTCAGGAACGGCAGTGGACGGTCGTATTCCCGCTCGCGCTCCAGATCTCGGTCTCCACAGAGACGGAAAGACCGAGCCCGCAGGTGAGGGTGATGGAGCAGGTCCAGACACGGCTCCAAGTGGAATTCTGCTCTAATTCCTGTTCGTGTGTTTGGGATTTTAGGGCGAATGGGATATAAATGTGGATGAGGGCGAGTACAGTATGTGTGTGGTGCAGTATCTGAGTGTGTTTCAATGAGGACTTGGTTGGGTGCAATGGACTAAAGCATGTTGCAGGCGTCAGGCTGTGTGTGAACAAATATATTTTTGGGATGATGATGATGAGGGCTTGTTGAGCACGTGTCCAAATGCGTGGGTGTGGGGTTTTGGGTGTATCTGGATGAGGGTGTGTTTAGAGGTGTTGTGGTGTGTCTGAATGAGGGTATGTTTTGGGGGGGTTTGGGTATGTCTGGATGAGGGTGTGTTTAGGGGTGTTGTGGTGTGTCTGGATGAGGGTGTGTTTAGGGGTGTTGTGGCGTGTCTGGATGAGGGTGTGTTTGGGAGTGTTGTGGCGTGTCTGGATGAGGGTGTGTTTGGGAGTGTTGTGGCATGTCTGGATAAGGGTGTGTTTGGGAGTGTTGTGGCGTGTCTGGATGAGGGTGTGTTTGGGAGTGTTGTGGCGTGTCTGGATGAGGGTGTGT
>QMIH01003255.1:15780-27174 GCA_003987875.1 Clarias batrachus
GTTATTGAGCGTGACCCTGCTGTACCGTCACGCGCACCCGTGTACCCTCGTGCCGGGCAGCCAGACACAGCAGAGGACAGAGTCTATAACAGGATTAAAGATCGCTGCATGCTTTCTCGTTCTTCCCCACGGGATGGTTGCCACTAGCGACTGTCTGGATAAAAACTCGTCGCAAAATAAATAAAGAAAAACATCAGGCAACCATTTCAGTCACCATCTGGAGCCCTGGGAGTCTCATAAACCATTTGTTTTCTCTACAATTTGTCTTGTTTCCTGATCTTTGCTTACATCATTCATTTGTTCATTTTCTGTAAACGCTTTATTCGCGTCCAGGTTGATCAAGAACAATGAGTGTGAGGTGGCTCGGGCGCACGCGCACACACACACACACACACACAAACACACACACACACACACACACACACACACACACACACATTAACACACAACTGAAACTGTGGGAAATTTAGCACAGCCAATGCACCCATTGTACATGCATGTTTCGCATGAAGGTGGCAGAATTTGCAAACGCAGCGATATAAGGAAGCGTGATGCACTTTAGTAATCATGTGTATGTGGAAGCATTTCAGCATCAAAAGCTTATGAGAAGACAGGAAATCAATTGGTTGACCAAATCCTGACCAGAGCCAAGCTGAAATGGTGAGATGGGAAATCATTAATGTGTTTCGGTCTTTAAATGTTACTGTATAGTGGTGGATATAAACTGGGCATTGGTGGCTCAGTGGTAGACTCGGTCCGGGTCCAAGTCCCACCCAATGCCCACACCCCAGCCACTGGATGCAGTGCCGGTCCCAAGGCCGGATGAAATGGGAGGGTTTCCGTCAGGGAGGGCATCCGGTGTAAAACCAGTGTCAAGTTGTGTGTGTGTGTGTGTGTGTGTGTGTGTGTGTGTGGATCAGGATGGTCCGTTTGGCGGACATACTGTCTCACCTTACCTTCTGTTTAGTGACTCAACAGGTACAATCCAATTCCATCCTATAGATGATTCAATTACCAACGAAATAGCCTAACAAACTGTTAAGTGGTAGAACAGCGCCGAAGCTCACAAGGGAGTTCAAAACAAGGGCGGAAAGAAAAGACAAAGATCACAAGCCGCCTAAAATAAGCAACACGGATGAGAGCCGAGACGACTGAACGGGACGTTAAACCCCAGGCATGATGTGTTGYTGGCAGTGGGAGACCTCCCGCAGATGTTGTTTGTCTCGGGCTCCCACTTGTGCACTCTTATGACGAGAGGAGCATATGCCAATAAAGGAGACAGGTGTGTGTATATGTTTGTGTCTGTCTGTGTGTGTGTGTGTGTAAGTAAATGAAATGTCTGAATAATCCTGTCCACCTTCCATGACTCACGCATCCTCTCATCTCTCGCTCGCTTTCMTTATATGCCAAGCGTTACACACAGCCGGAGTCGCACCAGCTGTTTTTATTCCCCTACTTAAATTGAAACTAGTGGTGGAACCGTGATATAATTGGAACGCTATGATAGCCATATAATCCAATATCACTGCTTTCCTCTTCATCTTTGTATCTGTTCCCAATTTCCAAATAGGTCAGAAAAAGCAATATAACAATAGCGCAGTTGCATCGCGCGGCTTCAGTTAGTCTGTAAAGAAAAAAACGACATGATGTTTGAAGTGGATCACTCTCTTAAATTCGCCAGGCCAAGCAAAAAGCCGCTCGTTTCTTAACAAAGAAAGCGGACTGAACTAGCTACGTAAACTTACTGAAGCCAACAACAACCTTTTGTTGTTCTTTTCTCCAGGCTTTATTTTTCTTTGAAGTGTTTCGATACAGATTTAATGAGGGAATGTATATGAAACATTTTCCTCCACCTTTGCATACATGGGATCTACTGTATACTGTATAGCTCAATAGGAACTAAAGTTGTGAGTGGGGAAATAAAGGACCACACATGGCATAAGTCTGGTCTAAGGAATCATAAGGGTCCGACCACGTGCCCACACATGGATAGGGTCTTCACATGGATCTCCAGGGTGGATACACCCCACCACCCTGGAGATATACAGTGGTAAAGTTGCCAACTCACCATCTGATTGGATCAGAGCACTTGGGGTGAAGGACTCAGGGGCTGAACCGGGGACCTCCTGATCAGCAGTCCAACATCGGTTATTTAGATTTGTTGCTTAACCATGTCGCTCGTGATTCGAATTAATTTGATAAATGCAGTTATTTGTTATTTATAGTGTACTCCGGTTTCCTCCCACAGTCCAAAGACATGTAGGTTAGGCTAATTGGCGTTCCCAAATTGTCCGTAGTGTGTGAATGAGTGAGTGTATGTGTGTATGTCTGTGCCCTGCGATGGATTGGCACCCTGTCCAGGGTGTACCCTGCCATGTGCCCTAAGTCTCCTGGGATAGGTGACCCTGAATACAGGATTAAGCGGTGTAGATGATGAGTGAGTGAGTGAGTGGAACGGATCCTATTATTTCCTATGAGCAAATACGTTTTGCAATACAATAAATACATAAAAAATAAGCAAAGCTACAATTTAAACTGAACTAGTAGAACGTGTTGTAATATTCGAGTGTCGACTAGTAGCCCCAGTTCAGCGGCACCAGATTGTGGTGCAGAAAGCACAGTTGCTCAGCATGTTGCTTCCCGATGAGGCAGCTTATGTCCCTCTCCGAACTTGCAAAGGGAATTCACTGAAGATGCACTCGCTCAGAACAAAAATTAAGTTTGATTGAAGCAGAAGAATGACTTTTATGTGGTTTAGGGTGCAGCTTATGTTATTAGTGGTTGGGGCCCAAAAACATAAAAATCTTTTGCAGTACTATCAGTAACATGCTGTTTTTAAGGGACATCCACAGTTTCTAAAATTGGGACGTAATTACGACTCTAACATTCAGTTAGCGAATTATAGCATTATTAGATAATCAGTTCCAACCGAGCACTCTAATTGGACGTTCTAAGAGACATTCCATAAGTGGTGGTAATGGACGGTAACACCACTGAGACAATTAACTATATGTATCACTCTGTCCTAACAACCGCTAAATAGAGTACAACAACTGTCGGTCATCAGCATGGGTGAAAGTAGGTCAATACGGTCCACAGTATTGGAAAGAAGAGAGAGCAGCTGCCTGCCAAAACTCGCACATCTAATAACGTTATGTCTTTCTTTTTAAATTACACTGTCTCCATCATAATTGCTTCCAAGTCATTCCAAATCGCATCTGCACAWAACCCTCACTAACCCCTGAACAAGGGCACTACTCGACACAGTATTGTGACGAGCTTAGCACACTAGCTTAGCACATATAGCTTTCCGCTTAAAACTATTCGAAATTCAACTCCGGAAAGTGTAAGTTTTTCGGAACCGATATTCTAAATGAATGAAGCGGCAGTACAACGAGAAACCTGTGAGATTTGCAGGACTGTCGTCTCTTAATTGCACTAACTGTGGGTTGCTAGCTCCGCTAGTCGCGGTTAGTTAGTTCCACAAGTTGTGGAGGATTTTGTGTTGTTGGAGTAAAATAGCATTAAAAAAAAAGAAGAAAGAAACAAATCACAATCTGTTGATAATATACTGTATGGTGTTTGTGGAACTGTTGAACAGGTAGAAAAGCAATATCGCACTTGGGGTCGTGTGGAATATTAGCACTGCTGCGATATCTTGAAACATTACACTATGCAACAGCTGAAACGTTAGTTAATATGTGACAAGTACTTTTTTTTGTGATTCACTGCTGTCTACATAAAATCATATGTAGAATCCTTTTATGTAGATGATAAAAGTATGACCTTAGCCGGGTTTTCATGGACATGGCGCAAAAACATTGGCTAACATTTTAAAACAAGGACTAAATTGATACTGATACCGTCATATTTTCACCAATACTTGTGATGATATCAGTTAACAATTCATAGGATCTTGAAATGAATCTTCATTTATGTTGGTTTGAGTGCATGACATACTGTACTGTACTGTACTGTAGTGCTACAGCTTCCCAGACCTCAGAAACACTTCTTCTAATGCCAGTTCTCTCAAGCCTGTTCTTAATGGAGTCCTGGAGCCAAAGCACCACTGCACAGGCTGGGGAAATTACACACAGGCCAAGTGACAGTCACTTTGATCTTCCTGCTGTAATGAATGGTAAAGTCTGGACTGTCAGGCCGTACTGATGCGTGCGATAAGGATAGTTTATAGCGGCTGTGGGAAATGCTTTGTTTGCGTGTGGTTGAGCGATATGCACAGCCATGTCATGTTTTATTCATGTTTCGAGAAGCATCGGAAATGTAATAAGTCTGAGGGTAAACACTGAACGCTCTTATGACCGCAGAATCATACAGAATTGTCATAAGGGAATCAGAATCGAATTCACGAGGTAGAGGTGACTGTAAAGCTGTCTTCTGCAAAACTGCTCATGTCCGCTGCCTAAGCACAATATTTCTCCAGAGCTCTATAATGCCTTTTAAMATACATACCTGTACACATCCATGGTATTGTCATGTTGGTCATTACCCATAGGCTTTACCAGCACATTTACATACAACCAAAGCCCTTATATCATCACTAAACACTCTGATGAATTAATTCTCGTTCTCCTATCCTGTATCCTGTTGTGGGAAGCCTGGGCCCGTATTCACAAAGCTTCTTAGAATTCTCTCAGAGAGCTCMTATCTTAGCTTAAAAAGTCCTAGCTGGGAGTCCTAGACTAAAAGTGATTTTGGAAACKTTTTAGATCAACTCTGAGTGAGGAAAGTAGAAAAGCTTTTATCTTAGTGAGGAGGTGTAATTGACTCCGTTGCTAGGGATGATGCAGCAATTCAAGGACTGTGATTGGTTGATAAAAAAAAAATAACCTCTGACCTCTGCAAAGGTTTTGAAATGCGCTCTTTGTGAAAACAGACTATATGATAATAGAACAGACAGTGAAATCATCATTTTTGTATATGGAGAAATTGTATCATCATGACTACAGGCTACTTTATGCAACGTTTCTAGGCTATAAATGTCTTAAAGATAATTAAAACACCCAAATGTTGAAATGTGTCTACTTTTGAAGCAACCAATTTCCACACAGTAGTGACTATATTTAAGTTCTCACATGTATTTACTCTACTGATTTTATTACTTGTGATCCATTTTTGATTGATGGGATCAATCCAAGAGAGATGGAAGGATGTAAAACAACAAGAAAACCGAAAATGGACAGAAGAGCAGTGTTTACTTTTACAGTAGCTTTACGTTCAGTGTTCCTTCCCCCATTTTGTCCTCTGCTAGAGAAACTCTTAAGCCTCTTAAAAGTCCTCCTCTCTACTCTGAACTATTTTTACCTTAGGAGCTGTTTTTAGGGCTAAGATGTTTTGTGAATCATTTTTATCTTTACTAAGATTTAATCCTAAATTTAAGGGGAAATTCTAAGAAAATGCCCTAATTCTAAATAATTTTTCTTAGAATTTCGTCACTAGGAGCAACTTTTAGGCTTAAAAAGCTTTGTGAATACGGCCCTGGA
This sequence comes from Clarias batrachus, assembly GCA_003987875.1. Classification (NCBI taxonomy): domain Eukaryota; kingdom Metazoa; phylum Chordata; class Actinopteri; order Siluriformes; family Clariidae; genus Clarias; species Clarias batrachus. Next base: position 21,282 of record QMIH01003255.1, read on the forward strand.
GTCTGTCCCGGGGTAGTCGGGCCACTAGGTCCACCCTGGACGGATTGGCACACACTCACACACACTACGGGCAATTTGGGAACACCACTTCACCACACCAAATCCGCATGTCTTTGGACTGTGAGAGCACCCGGAAGAAAACCATCAAGCATGGGGAGAACATGCAAACGCCACGCGCTACAGGCTTGAAAGTGGGACTCGAACCCTCGGCCTTGGTGTTGCGAAGCTGCATTGCTAACCACTGGGCCACCATTTCACATGTTCACTCAAAATTTACAACATTTACTCAAAATGAACGTGCAAAATGATTTCACATTCCCACGAACTCTTTACAATAAAAAAATCCAAATTACATTTCAAGAACTAACCATAAAATCCTGTTATATTCATCAAAAAATGCTACCCAATTTTGAAAAAAAAAAAAATGCTGAATTCTTTTGAAATTCACTCAAAACACTTGAGTCCTCGAAATTCGAACTCGAGGCAATTACCACAGTCATGCATATGCAAGAAAAATTGTACAAACCCTCTAACATTCATGTGAATCTATTTACACTGACAAATGCTCTCACATTTGCACTACATACTGTATGAATGCCTCTCCCATTCCTACAGTATTCCAGCATGTTGTGCAATGTACACCTGCACGCATTACCTTTTCGCAAAACATACGTTGACATTCTTACTAAATGCTTCGGCGGATACACGCTAGATCGGATCAGATGAAATTAGACTGGAAGAAATGCAAACTAATAATATAAACCAGAAGAAATCATCCAAAAATATAATCACATTGGACAGCTGTGGATTCTTGTGGGTATTTAAGTTATTCTTTTAACAGGAGCACACTTGACCTTGGCAGCAAGAACTGTATAGTTCTCACACAAACCAGCATTCTGCACACACACACACATGGACTCTGCTCAGTAGAATGTCAACTAGCCCACTGCACCAAGACACTGGGTACTGACTAATATTATGAACTGTACTGGGAGAAAGTGAAAGAAAGCAGGAGTGGTTAACACAGAGCAAGTCCAACATTTATGTAACTATACTGTACTGTATGTGCTACTGTATGCCTCAGTTCATGCTGACCAGATAAACGTTTGCGTGCTACAGTAATACCCAGTCTAGTTTCCCCACTATACTGTAGGTCCATAATCTCCCCTTATTTGATCTGAGCATCCCAAGGTGTTGGCCTGTCTGTATCCTCCAAGCTATTATCCACTTTTGGCATCATCTCCCTCTCCTTTGTACTGCCTTTGCCCAAGCCTGCTATGTTTCCACCTAATCTCGGCTCTCCATCATTATTACCCAATCTTCTTTCGCCTTGTCATTACCCCAGTTGGGTCTCATTCGTCATTACAGCATCCAGGTGTCTCTTGTCATGATCTGATTTTGTTAGTTGTTTTGATATGGTTTGGGTTCCCATAGTCATTATTTGATCTGGGTCTTTCTTCTGCTGAAATGAGTCCTTCTTGCCATCAATCCATCCATCCATCCATCCATCCATTGTTCATCCTACTTATCCCAGGACAGTCTATGGGGGCCTGGAGCCTATYCCAGGCAACCCTGGACACAAGGCAGGGTACAATCTAGATGGGGTGCCAATGAAGCACCCAATCAGATCAAATTGCACAGGCAATTTGGAAACACCAATGCATGTCTATGGAAACTCGAGCACCCAAGCATGGGGAACACTTGCAAACTTATTACACACCAGAGGTGAGGTTCAAAACCCCAACCCTGAAAGTGTGGGGGCAGTTCCATCCATCCATCCATCCATCCATCCATCCATCCATTACGCTGCCTGTTCTTATGATTATTGTCTTTACCCAGTACAAATTGTTCATCTCTCATCGTTACAATATTTGTGGTCTGTGTCCTTTGACAACTATACCGTTCATAACAACTAGTCACCTCTATTTGTCTTACAAATGTATTGCTACAGTAGGTGAACGTCTTATGCTGTCTTTCATATTTGCGTTGAAAGTGACATCTTGTACAAAGCTCTGACTTGACTTCATTTTCGAACACATGAGTTCACTACTGATCTGACAATGTCCCTTATCCTGGCTACTTACAGTACAGTACAGTATTAACACTATACTGTACCTTCTGTTTTTGGTTCTGCTTTAGTGTGTGTACAGTGTAATATTTACCTTGCCGTGATAATAGGGCACAAACGATTTTACACTACACCACCCACATGAAGTCACGACGGTTATACAATGCTGTCATTTTTTTTTATATGACACCACTACAGCGGTGCGATAAGAAATGATGATTGGATTTTTATATATGCGTGAATGAATCTGAAGTACAATGTGGATTATTAAGTCACCTACTTAGAGGCCGTAATTAACTGGTAATTAAGTGCTTAATCAGGACTTTCGTTTGCTTTTAATTAAACCAATACCGTCAAGCCAGGATCAGCTATATACATTCAGAGCTGGGTTAGTCATACCTTAGCAGGCTGAGGAGAAGTGATAACCATTCCATCCCCCCTTCCCCCCCTTCCCACATGACTTCTTCTCTGAACACACAGTGAAGCCTGGCAACGTTAGAGTCACCTGGCAACCAAAATTACAGGGTATTACACAGCAAATCTCTGAACACACAGTGGGATAGATTGAAAAACACACAGGGAGACGGACGGATGAATGGATATATGTATGTATGKATGGATGGATAGCCATTTAAATGTTTGGCTCAACATAGAAATAAAGGAATGGCTGGATAGATGGATAGATAGACATGCATGGATAACTGTGTTTATGTATGGCATAGAATAGAAGGAATAAAAAAGGAAGTGATGAATGGACATGAATGAATAGCTTTTTAAATTTATGGCCTAAAATATACATAAATGGATGGATGGATGGATGGATGGATGGATGGATGGATGGATAGTTATTTAAATGTGTGGCTTTAAATAAAAATAAATAAATAAATAAATAAATAAATAAAAGGATGGGTGGGTGGATTGATGGACATGAATGGATACATTTGTAAACTGACAGACGGATAGAAGAATGGATAGGAAAATTAATGGACATACTATAAAAGGATGCGTGGATGGATCAGCATTCATCACACATTTGAAATCCAGGTCAATATAACGAMTTAAATGGACAGATAGACAAATGAATGAATGTGAAAATTAATAGACATACATAATAATAAAAAAATGAATAAATAAATTGATTGATAGACAGATAGATATAAATCGCCATCTACTTAAAAGTATTGGACAGATGGCTAGATGAATGGGTAGGAAAATGAATGGACATACATAAATAGATAGATAGGATAAAATGAAAGGAACATTTATTTAAAAATAGAAATGTCCGGAAAGWATCCAGCCTTTGGAAATATAATGAGCAAGGTCTGCTGGACATGGATGTAACCTGGCAGCAAAGGAGCGTGGACTGGAAGGCATACAGTACGAGTGAACAATGATGACTTCTGCGTATTAGTCAGTTAGCGCTAGATGCCGTTGAGTGAGCCTGTGTACTGGGTGTCCGTCGTACAGAATGACTGAAATTTCACGATAAGCTTGAAAATTCCTCCATGGAATCTATTCAGATGATTCAGAAGGCTTTGARGCTTTTAAGCAATGAGCGCACCCAATCACCCCGGTGACTCACCCCACTGGAGCCTAGATTTGGCACCCTGAAACCTTTTTTTTTCAAAACTAAGTGAAAAGATTTCAGATCATCGAGATTCAGGAAAAAAAAAAAAAAACTGACCTGGAAATTTCAACAAAGGATTTTTTTYCGCTTTCAGTTGAATAGACACTATGAGGAGTGTGTGTGGTTCCACATATCTTCTTCAATAAATGTCTCTATTTTTCAGATCACATGGCCTTGTGTAAAGTATACAAATCCTTATTAGTAATCCAATTACCAAATGTAGTTCTTTGCCCAATTAAGAGATTTCGTTATTTATTTATTAAGAATTTTGGAGAGAAAAAAAAAAAATTTCAATGAGTGCTCTATAAAGGGTGGTTGTTGCCCTAAAAAGTCTGTGTGAAACCATGTTTATTTCGTTTTTTTCTATAGATACTATAGATTTTGTTGACAAAAATGTGAGATTCTTGGAATTTTTGTGGAATTAAACCCAAGTAAATAGAAAATGCTGTTTTAAATGATGCGTCTACAGTACGGGAGAGTTCAAAGGGTGAAAACCACTGCTGACCAAAATCTCACATTTGCCGTGGACTGAGGACGGTTAAATTCGGAAGGTGTGTGTGCTATTAAATCTGACAAAACAACTAACACGGCGTTTCAAGAAAAGAACATGGTACTGTACCGACAGGCAGACATGTTGGTGTGAGTGCGATGGTCTGGGGCTGGGGCTTCTGCAGCTTCAGGACCTGGACGACTTGCCTTAAGTAATTGAACCGTCAATGCTGCGCTCTTTCAGAAAATCCTGAAGCAGAACATCCGGCCGTCAGTTTGTGATCTCAAGCTCGACTGCACTTGGGTTATGCAGCCAGGACAACAATCTGAAACACCCCAGCACGTCCACATCTAAAAGGCTCATTAAAAAAATATATAAATAAATAAATAAATAAATAAAATTAAAAAACGGCGGTTTTGGAGTGGCCTGGTCAAAGTCAGGACTATAATCCGATCGACCTCAAACTGACCTCAAAGTCTGGTACTGGGGGGGGGGCTATTACTTTTTCACATAGGGCCAGGCAGGTTTGGACAGCTTTTTTTTTTTTTTTTTTTTCCTTAATAAATTAAAATCGAAATTCAAGTACTACATTTTTATTTACTTGGTTATCTTYGTGTAATATTTAAATGTGTTTGATGATCTGAAGTATTTAAGTGTGACAAATATGCAAAATAATAATAATAATTWAAAAAATAATAGTTCCATGGCACTGTACTGTAATTGAATTGTTGGAATTGTTCATGCAAAATCACTGATGAAGAGCGTGGAGGCATGCAGTTATGCACTATTACTCCGAACTATATACTGTATATAAGCAGTGATGTGACTCTGACTGGTGAATCCCTAAATTCATTACAATGCCGGCGTGACTGTTTTAATGATGAATATCCATTAACCTGATTTTAAAATCCAATTAGCGTTAGTCGCGCGGTGGAATAATGATGAGCTACGGTCTGTTGTGACAAATTTCCAGTGTGACCCTGTGACAGCTTGTCAATTTACAACTGATTTCATATCTGAGGAGACGAAATTAATGGAAATAAAAAAAGGAATGTTGTGCATACTTTTAAGTACTTCAGATTAACAATGAAATTCCGGCCGGGTGAGTCCATTATGCGATAGGCTGTACTATTTCGGATATTCTACAAAGATAATATCATCATGAACACTTTAAAAATAGATTATTTAGCCACGTATTGTGTTCGAGAGSAGGTAAGGCGAAATATTTAATCGTGTCCTAATTGAATGAGCACATAACAGTAACAGTATTAGAGCTTTTGTTATTATGTACTCCAGYGTTTCTTAAGCGAAACTGAAGATTCCTTTTTCAGCAATTCCAAGGTATAACAGGGAAAGTTAAACTTACCWGTACATTACAATCCATTTCCAGCTGGAAGGAGCTGCACGATACATTGCTAGATACTGTATCTCATGCTGTGGCTGTAACCGAAGTTTGAAATTTCAATAATAATGAGTCGTTTAAAAAGTAACCTACATTCGCAGAGCTCATAATATCTATGCAAGGACAAGTGGGCTTATGTAATAATGAAACTATAACATGTTAGCGAGTCTATTTATAATGGGAAATCAAGAAGACGTTTATTGAGGATTTGCGTATCACCTCTGGAACTTTAAAGCATAAAATCATACTTAAAATTATTTATTTATTTATTTTAACATTTTTTAGCATACACGGTAATTTAAAGGT
>QMIH01003256.1:16012-30039 GCA_003987875.1 Clarias batrachus
TATCTTTTGAAAACTGATTCTTAGTTTCGCCTATGATATTCTGATTGTGGCTTACCAAACTCCTGTATGTTTTTGACCTAATCTAGCCTCAAATTTCGGGAGTTGTCTATTGTAGAAAATAATTTCATAAATGCTGATCTGGTCTTGTAGTTGTCTAAATATCATACAACCAATCTGGAAGTCTTTCCTATGAAGGGAAGCTACAGCTTTACTTCTAAATAACAAAGTACATTGGAGAATCCCTGTAGATGCACATATGAATGATATACATAGTAGATACAAAATAAAGTTCAGGAATATAAAACTGAAACATTTCACCAAAAAAATGCATGCAATATCAAAGAGAATATTTGAAAAATATTATCTATCTATCTATCTATCTATCTATCTATCTATCTATCTATCTATCTATCTATCTATCTATCTATCTATCTATCTATCTATCTATCTAAATTATACCTATAGATAAGTCTGGGTTTGACGTGAACACCCCTTATGTTTTTCAAATATTTTCTTGGATATTGCATGCATTTTTTAACTTCTTTTGGTAACTTATATATCCCTGAACTTTGTGAGAAAAAAAGTCCTGACTTTATTTTGCCCTTTTCACAGTAAAATGAGTTCTCCCTCAGGCTTCCCAGCCACACTCATCCACATTTCAGTAAGGGTAAGTGTTTGTGAAAACGGTCTCGCACAAAGTATATTTTTGGGTTTGCAAAGTTCTGTTTTCAACAATGGACAAAACACTTGAGGTGAGAAACCTTTAAAAAGGGCTAAAGTGTATTAAGGCTGACATGCCAGGCATTAGATCAAGACTGGTACAAACTCCCTGATGTGAGGTCTAATAATAGAGAGCCGATTTCTGAGTAAATACGATCGTGCTGCAGCCTGCGCTCCTGKGGAAAAGTAAGGCTTGGTTTTCTCCAGCAGAATTGACTAGAACAGCAACGAAGAGGTTCAAACTTGTCGATGCAAAGCACTGCATGTGGCCTACAGTGTTACCAACATTATGGGTTTCCAAGAAGACAAAGTAAATCTCTTGTTTTTTGTGAATCTGGAGTACATAATAGTATAAGGTGCCTACAAAAAAAATGGCCCAAAACACAAACACACTCAACAGTATTTGAGTATTTTTGTACAGTACCTGTTGCTTATGATTGGCTTCAYTTGCTTGAAAATATATTGTTTACATAATTGGTGTTTGGCTAGACTCTTAACTTTTTTCCCCCTTTGATCGGTTTATTTATAGCCTTAGGTTAGAGAGAAACTCTATACAACTCCCTCTATACAGTACCTATAACAATAGCTATATGGTTATACTTTAAACTTACTGTTTTTTTTTTAAAGCTAATTCTCTGAAATAAGTTGTAATAATTTAAAACAATTAATTGACATCCATAATACTTTCATATACTGTATATACTATATATCACTATATAATTCTATGAACTTTGAACTGCAACCTTGTGCACTATTCTGCACATTACGMACATTATCTTGTGCATAATTGGACACTTTTAATTCTACACTACACTACATTACATTTCAACTCTTTTATATTTCATTTTATTATATATTATTATTTTATTATATATTTTTTAATATTTCTATTTTKATTTCTACTATTTTATTTTCATTATTGTCATTGCTTGTACATTATGTAAATTTAAATGTCCTTTACAATCTTATCATTTTGATTCACACACATTGCACACAAACTTACTTCTTTTTATTGTGTAAAGCTGCTTTGCGACAATGTCAATTGTTAAAAGCGCTATATAAATAAAATTGACTTGACTTGACTTTACATCTAAAGTTTATTTCCATATTTCTCTTATATGTCTGATTTGTATTATCTTATTTCTCTTACTTCACACTGAAGCTTTCTTTTTCGAAATCTTGAGGTCATCAGCAGTCGTATAAACATTTCACTTCATATSATAGTGTGTATGTGACGAAAGATAAAAATACAGGACATTTGCTTTTTACATAAGGATGGTGTGAGGTTGAAGGAATGATTCTGTCAAGTGAATATCATGTACAGGATCATGTGTGCAAATATGTGCAAACAGCACAGGCCAGCACAATAATTGCGAAAACAGTACAATCCACCACAATAATCAATACTGCAGGTGTACACAYTATCCACTGCAGGGATTTGTGATCCAACTGGGTGCAATTTCCAAACCAGGAAGTGACCAGAAATGTGCTTTGCTCAGGGTTCACAGAAAGCAGAGAGGCTGCTGGCCTTTGTCAGCTATAAAACTTGTGTTGAGTCAACAAGCATCTCTTTAGTTGTAGATATGACCAGAGACAGGTTGTTGGCGCTGCATTAGTCGCTGCACCTCTTCTGTGTATGCTGAATTATTACTTTGCTGACAAGACCCACCGCTTCATGTCACCAGTGAACATGATGAAGTGATTCGAGTTGTGTATTCCTGTGGATAGTCACGAGTCAGCAGAGTGAACAGGAGTGGACTGAGTGCACATCACAATTCATTACAATTATATATTCGACACACAATACAGTTCTTGAAACACTGCCTGAGGATAARATTAATCTACTGTACAGTATATTTACTCTCCATTGAATAGTTTTTCACTTAACCTAAATTTGGCCTCTCTTTTACCATATTCACTCTGAATGGTGTGTGGTGCTGTTTCAGAATGTGGAAAGTAATGCATTTCACCCATTTATACTGTATGTACCCTCTATGAACAGTTTGACAGCGCAATGCAAGAAACACAATTCTATGGCCTTACCTTTAAACACTTTGACAAAATTGTTCCTCTGGGAACTTCAATATAACTTTATTTTAGAAGCTTTTCCACATATTGAGCAAACCATAACACATACAGTAGCTGCCGGATTTCTGAGTAAAATCTGGTGCCTTGTGACAAGCTAATTGCAGTGCTTCTTTCTGTCATGTGATCAGTGAAGTAAACATACTTCCTGTGCACATAGTGTCTCCTCAGTGATATAAATGTGTTTAAAAGGTTTTTGGAGAATGTTAGATTCAGGAAAAAAAAAGATGATGCAATGATAACTGACAAATATGCATTTGCTTGTCTGCAATACATTGTGTATACTGTAAAAGGACATTGGCTGCATGGCGGCTAAGTGGTTAGCACAGTCGCCTTGCACCTTATTGTAAATGTTATAAACAGTGTTGGGTGTAACGCGTTACAAAGTAATTCGTTAGAGTACTCTGAGTACTTGATGTAACGAGTAATCTAACGCGTTAGGTCCACCATTCAAGTACTCAGTTATTATATGTATTCTGTTATTCAGACAATTTATGTAATTACATACCGCGATCTCACCTACGCGGTTTGAATATGCGAGAGCCAATGCGCGGAAAGATGGAAACCGCCAAAACTCACGGTGAATCATGATGAACTGTACTTACGACCACCGTGCAAAACCATGTAGGTCAAATAGAGGTATTAGTAGTTAACTGATTATAGACCAAACTTTGCTGAGAGATGATGGTAGAATAATCACTGTATAAAACAGCATGCAAGAAGAAGCACAAAGGAGTTTTCTTTTTCTGCAGTGGAAAAGTACTCTAACTAGTTACTTTTATCAGAAATTATCGCAGTAATGTAACTGATTACTTTTTGAAGACAGTAATTTTGTAATGTAATTAGTTACCCAACACTGGTTATATATTTAACAAACTATGTGGGATACTGTTGTGTAAGCAATGTGGTGAAGCTACATCTGCTACAAAATGTTTAATATGCATGAGTGATTTGTGTTCAAGAGAAATGAGATGCACATGGTGTGTGTAAAGCTGGTGCACAGGCTGTTTGCAAGGCTATTACATTTGCTTTGTCTGGTTCTGTCCACTATTAACGTAATGTTAAGCCTTAGGAGGCAACTGGCGATACGTGGTCGTTGATGCAAGAACAGACGCCATATGGCTGATACCTGTACTACAGTATGATGGGGAGCTGTTGTAGTGAAGTGAAACTAAACTGGTAGAGGAGGCTGATGAAACTGTAAAATGAAGCTTTGTATTGCTAATAATGTTTCTCCTGATCTTCAACAATCTTCATAATTTAAAGGCATTGTGTGCATCAAAACTCAACAGTTTTTTCCTTTATTTAATTAGCTACTGCTACAGTACTTGCTGTTTGACTACAACTGTACATACAGTAATTACAATCAATGCATAAGTTTACTAAAATTTAACCAATATAGTACTGATATCAAATTTAAAACTTAAATGACTACAAACAAAACTGAAGTCTGATTTATTTATTATGAAAATATGTATACATTTTTTGTAGGAAATAATTGCAATGCGTTTATCTCATTTACTTAACAGGACTTTGGAGACTTTGTGGCATTACCTTCTTGTGCACATTTTCACACTTGTGTTGCTGTTACAGTAGCTCCTTTAACCATGGAGACCTTGGAATAAATTCTGCCTTATTTGTATGAGTAAGTGAACAAAAACATCAAACAAATGAATAAAAGTAAGCACATGACAAAAAACCACTGGTGGATAACAAAAACACTATTACCATTACGTTACAATACAGTAACTTCTTACAATTCAGCGTCTTCTTGCTGTAGAACATTAATCTGTAATATACATTTCTTCTACCAAAACTACTTTAGGGTTAGAATGAATATTATGCTTTTGAAGGCCGTAGTGCTATAAAGCAGAAAGAGTAATGTAAGGCTACAGTCATCGCCATGCTCATATCCTGTTATCTTCACCTAAACATCATTCACACAGAAAAGGCCGCTACAAGACCGAGGGCCAATTCCCCAATGTAATATTGTAATATATTTGCAATACCTTCATGATATGAGAGGTACAGTACTAGTGCATTAGTGACTTATTAATGAACAAACATTACATAAGTGCTGTTGGTCATTAATTTAAACTGTGCTTAATTAAGGTGAAAATAATTATGGAATGTCTAACATCTAATAAAATATTTAGACATGGTGTGATGGTTGGAAACAAAACTTTTGGGCACATCAATCTTTTTTTTTTTTTTCAAGATTTGTGCGTTGTTTAAAAAAAATGAATGAACTTTAATTTTTCTTTTGCGTTCTCTTCTACCAAAGTTGAACATTTCTAATTGATATAATTGTTATAACAATAACATAACTATTTATATATATAACTTATTCTACTGTATATTATTCAACAGTTAGTTATGACTGAGTAATCTGATTGGATGAGAAACATTCCATGAGTGCTATTATAGAGATAAACAGCAATGGGTACAGTACAACTATATGTATATGTATGTATGTATGTATGTATGTATGTATGTATGTATGTATGTATGTATGTATGTATGTATGTATGTATGTACAGTATAACTATATGTATTATTCTGCATTACAGGTGTTATAACAATCGTTGATTACATTAAAACATTTAGTCACTGGCATGGGTGAAAGTACAGTACTGTAGGTCAACACACTATGCAGTACTGCAAAGAAAGGAAAAGCAGGAAAGCAGCTGCCTGCCAGAACTTACATTCAAAACCAGTCAAAGAAGCACGTTCAGCAAAAAAAACCACACACACACACACACACATTGTCATCTTAAACAACACTTTGTTTCAGTAATAATTGCTTCTGCCTCTGAACCATCCCTGTTGTTCTGTTCACATCTACCATGAGCTACAAAGCAAACTATCTTCTAACACAAGGCTGAATCCCAAATCCCCCTGTAACCCCTCAGGGGCACTGCTTGATCTGTCAACCACAACTGATTGTATATGCTACATAAAAATCTAGCTTTAAATTTTATGCTATTTGGGATTCAATGCTGGAACCCCAGAAGTAAGCTGATATTCTAAAGCAGACTATGTGAAAATATAAAGTAAATCTGATACGTTTCTCAGTGCTGTTCACTTTATTCTCCTCACTGTTTGGCTACATACTGTAGTACAGGTATGAATTTAAAACCACTTTCACCCCAGTTAATTACACTAACCAATCGTCGCTGTCAGTCACCAGCTCAGAGATAATTGCAAAATAATTGCTTAAGTAAACAACTTCATTATAATCTATTGCTAATAAATGGTGTTTTTCGAACTGTAGTATAAATGCAACATCACATTCAAGGCAGTGTGTTGTGCTGGATATCATCATTGTTGTGATGCATGAGAGTGCAGACAGTAACAGCAATTGTTATTATTAAGATTGCGGGAGTATTAGTGTAGTCCTCATTCCACAGTCTGCAAATAAGCATTATTTATATTAACTACTCACTCACTCACTTAGTCACTTGTCTATACCTCTTTATCCTGTGTTCAGGGTCGCGGGGGGACTGGAGCCTATCCTAGCCCAGGAGGTTTAGGGCACGAGGTGGGTCACACCCTGGACAGTGTGCCAATCCATCACAGGGCACACACATATTGTACACTCACTCACACACACTCATTCACACACTACAGGCAATTTGGGAATGCCAATTAACCTAATCTGTATGTCTTTGGACTGTTGGAGGAAACCGGAGCACCCAAAGGAAACCCACCAAGAACGGGGAGAACATGCAAATTCCATGCACACAAATGGGATTCGAGCCTGGCCGATCGAACCCGGACCCTGGAGGTGCAAGGGGACAGTGCTAACCACAACACCACCGTTATGCCTTATATTAATTAATGCTTGCATAATAAATAATTGCATGAAATAATCCTTACTTTATCATGAAATAATGAGGCTCTGATCATACATACAGTACTGGCTAAATGTCTTGAGCCACCCCTCGTTTCTTCATAATTTGCTTCAAATGAGTAAGACAAATTTTGTATGTAGTCTTGAGGAATAGTTCCGCAGCCTTCCTGAAGCACTTTTTTGGCTCTCATTTTTGGTCAATTTTTGGCTCTCATTTTCAGTCCAGACCCTGTACCTGTCCCATTTCAGAGGAATGTTTTTTGCTTGTTAAGCAAAAATAATAATAAAAATCAGAAAAAAAAACCGGTAAGAAATTTTGCCAATTACTCTAGCTTATGAATTTAACAATTGTTTCAGGCAGGTGTGGCAGGATTATTCAAAAATGTTAATGTTCATTCACTAGTAAAACACTAATTCCTTCTTTCATGTTATTAAAATGTTATACCACTTATTAAAATGTTACTATTTGCAAAAGATTTACTTCTCTTTTTAGAACCAAGCTCCACAGAGTTACAGTATTATTACATTTATTGTTCAGGTTCATTACATTTTTAAATTAAATTACATTAAAAGCTGCAGATTTGTATTGTGGTTTATTATATTTGCGGTTTATTATGGTTGTAGGCTGTTATTACTTTGGCGAGTGTTAGACATGTTTAGTTGCACTTTAATAGAGGAACGTCCCAAAAGATGCACTAAATTATGGCAAATTGCAGTATGCAATCAGCATGGCGAGAAAACCATTTGCATTAGTCTGAGATTGGAGAAGAAAAAACAGTTGCTGAAGAAGCTTCAAAATAGACCAAAATTTCGCCTAACAACTAGGAAAGATGCTGCAGGCTAAATTTCATGTCCTGTCAAACAACATGGAGGTAATATTATACAGTACATGTAGTCCCCCTTGTGGCTTTAAAACCTTTTGGTTGGTACAGCACATGGGCTCAACAAGGACTTCTAAGGACTGGTGTGAAATCTGTCACCAACACATTAGCAGCAGTCCTGTAAAATTTATGTTTGATCAACCTAATAGGATACTGAGCTTTTAGGACCATAGTGAAATGTGAAACACAGAGGACAATAAAAAATTATGCAGCTAAGAACGGAATCGTAATTACACCTCGGATTTCTGCTGCAGTTCTATGAGATCTGCATATACTGAGAGAAACATGAAGTTGAAGCTATTCCATGTGCAGTATGTATGYAGATAATGTTTTATAATGAATGCATAATTTTATTTTATTTTATTTTTTTACTTCTTGCTGTTAATCCTCTTGCATGTTCAGTGTAAACAGCACAAACTGGTCTGACTGGATGGCACCAGGTGGCTTATCATTGTGCAGGTGTCACTGCCAACAAGAATAGAGCTTGTAAATGACTGTATATAATCAAATACACCACAGCAGCTTCAAGCCTCCATGATCAATGGCTTGTATGAAACAAGATTAGTCCTCCACATCTGTGGGTAGAGATGGTGATATTAATAGCTCCAATTCTACAGTCCGAATTGATAAATAAATAAAAAGTTTAAAAAAAAGAGAAAAGCTTGAGCTAGGTTGAGATAGGCTTACATTAGAAAAAGTAAAAGTAGCTAAACTTTTTGCACTCTTTTGTGTAATTTTCTTGTAGTTTATTGCCTATGTTTGGGRTTACACACTGTATAATGAATGAATTTGAGTCAAAATGTGCAGCAGAGAGACACAAGTTACGTTCAAGAGTTACATAGAAGCAGACATATTCAAGGGGAAAAAGTGGTAGCAAACTCCACAACATGAAGAKTACAATATTTTATTAGGAAATAAAAGAAAGTTGTTGTGTGAGGAAATCACACATTTACTTGTGATAACAGAAAACACAAAAGTCATACAAAATACTGCATTTGGAAATGCAGAACACAAATTATGTAGAAGCATTTTGTATCCAGTCCATGTACAGTGTGTATACTGTAATCACTAGATGACATCATGCTGTAACTAAGCCTTCTGCTTTAACAAAGTGAACGCTTTGAGGAGACCAGTGTGGATCCAGTGGTAGTGCTATCATTTCAGAATTTCGAGAAACAGCATTGATGACAAGCAAAGCACAGTTAACTCAAGCAAATCCATGACTTTATATTGACTGTTTCAGAGGAATGTTTTTTGTTCGCTAAACATCACAGTGACCTATGAATCATTCAAGCATAAAAAAAACATCTCATTTAAGATATGAACCAGTGAGAATGCTGGAATCATTTAAAATGCTGAGTGGTTAGAACAGATGAGGTGAGAAATAAGGTTGCTGCTGAGGTTGTTACACAAACAAACAATTTTTTAAATTGTATCTTTAAGGAATTCACAGCCTATCACAGTAAAACATTTGTTACAATTTCTTACATTGAATGTATTTTATTTAATATGAAGAAAAGCAGGTGTTTCAAGAATTTTAAACAGTATTGTATCTTATGAATTTAACTTTAAACTCATAAATTTACTGTAGTTTATTAATTTAATTCTAATAAGTGTTTTAGGCATGCTTGGTAGCACTATTCAGCCAATGTTAATACTTTAAATACTGGTAAAAAGGAAATTACTTCTTTCATGTTACCACCATTTAAAATGCTGCTCTTAACAGAAGATATAATACCATTGTCATTGATTTTCTTCTCTTTCTAGAATCAAGCTACACAGAAATATTATTACAGTACATTTAGTGGTCAACAATTGGATCTGTAACTAGACRCCCAGTTTTGGGAAAAAAAATGCMGCGTCCCACMCACGTTATACATACAGTATTCTGTGGAGGAAACACAGCTGAGCAGTTTATGACAGTTTGTCGACATTTCATACATCACAATATTGTAAATATTGTGGAAGAGTAATTAAGAGAAGATAATGTTTATACATCACAAAAACATGTACTGTACAGGGAGGTTTCTTATGCAATAGATAAAAAAACAAAAGGGCTAGTTCAAGAACTTCTGTATATATATATTTTTTTTTTTACATATTTGGACTGGAAATTTTGCTGAAACCAGGAAAATCACCTGCTTTATGAAGTATAGTTAATTTATGCCCATGGTTACTCAAAGTGGGCTGACTGACTTTGTTCTGCATGACTCTGGATCACTACTGTACCTCAACTCATTCCCATGGAKTATTGCATTGTGTCATGTAGTCATTATGTTGCTCTTGTCTGCACATTTGCATGTACATTTTATGTTGTCTTTTTACTGTCTTTTATATAGTACTTMGATAGTTTTGTAAATTTATGTTTATAAAATTACATTTTATGTACTGCAGCACCTTGGTCCTGGAGGAACATTTAATTTCACACTGTAGTGAATTATACAGTATATGGTTGAAATGACAATAAAAGTCTACTTGACTTGACTTTAATTGAAGTGAMTTTTATTGTTTACTCTCAACTGCCTATTATGGGGATACTCTAAAAATGTACTATTCAGTAACCTACAGTATAGCATACTGTAGGTAAAACATGACAGGTTCTCACCTCAATTTAATTGGGTTTCTGCCTCAATAAACTCTAAGGTCACAAGCCACTGGTGAGATTCTGTCTAATTTTCCTAGTCTGACTTTRTTGGCATCATCATTTTGGAAGAGGTATAATTACACCCTTAGGATCACTAAAAGTGATGAGTAAGTTTTACTTTACTTACTGTGGAGGGTACTGTGTGCTGATTTGTGAACATTATCCGAACTGCTTAGATACAATCAAACGCACAAACCGTACTCAAAACAATTTATTTACATGTTTTATGTTAGGTGGTGTGGTGGTTAGCAGTGGTCCCATACCTCCAGAGTTGGGATTCATTCCCTTCTTGGGTCTTATGGGTACTCCTGTTTCCTCTCACAGTCTAAAGAAATCGCTGTTTCCAATTTCCCTGTAGTGAGTGAGGGAGTAAGTGAGTGAGTGTTTGTATGCCCTGCAATAAATTGGCACCACATCCAGGATGTACCCCACCTCATGACCTGAGTCCCTGGAATTGGCTCCAGGCTTCCTATAACTCTGATCAGCATAAGTGGTATAGAGAATGAGTGAGAGAGAGACCTAGTGAATGTTTTATATAAATTACTCTCTATATTGTTATTGTACGATCATATAAACATATACTGTACATGTAAGAGCACATAACAACAGAAACAATGTCACTGTTCAATTACTTACATTGTAATTACAGTCCATTAATCATAGCCCTAACCCTCACCTTACCAAAATACTATCCCGAGCAATCACCAAGCCTTTAAGCCTATTCAAGACCATAACTCTAACCCCAGGCATCAACATCCCAGTGTCAGACCACTTACTATGTGCAGCTTGCCTACAAGGCTTGTGTAATGATGCTTATAACATCAGGAGCACTTGGCTGGCGGAACATAGCCACAACTTAAAGTGTATAAACTCTGTATAAACTTAAAGTGCCATCTTCATCCCAGCATGTCATTTTAGACTTTTTTTAAAGTCCTTTTCCTTTGCCCTAAATGACTCTTATGTACCAAAACTTAACTTCAGTTCACAGATGTTTGTTTGGTTTGTTCTTTTATTATTAAAAGTTATTTGTTTTACAAAATGAAGGGTCAACTCTGTTTCACGTTAAAATGGAGACATTACATTGTACTAAATGAATAAAGACTAAAAGAGTTATGTAATGCCATATCCTCTCTACAGTCATAACCTTGATTTAAGGGTTTTTTATTTTTTATTTTTTTTTATACATGTTTTGACCATTAAAGGAGTTCCTGGAAGGCCAGCGTTTCTGGCAGGAAGTAGGCAGTCCAATTATGACTCTGGAGTACMGAGAAAACTTTTTRCCTTGATGGTGTCCAATATTGAAATTATGTGATAAGGGGATTAATATAGCAGAGGATTATATAGGAAACAAAGAGAGTTTTAGTCTCGTAACTACACTATGTTCTGTTATTCTGCACAATTAAAGCTCTCAGCTTGATTTAAACACCCCTTGTATAAAAATATTGCAAATTGCTTGCAAATTTAACTAATTTGGATGCAGTGGTGTCTAATTTACTAATTTAGTGCAGTAGAGTGGTATACCAAAGGATGAGTAATAATAATAATAATAAATAAAATCACATGACTTTGTACAATTATATAGCAATGTGTGACAGGCTGATGTATTTCAGTCTGGCTCCAAAGAGCATTAGGTGGAAGGATTTTATCGACAAATGATCAAATTAAATTCTTCCTAAAATAATTTACACTATATGGGCCAAGTATTCAGCCAAACCTGCAATGACATTGCATTCAAATACACATACTTCAATATGGAGTTGGTCCCCCTTTTATAGCTACAGTATAACAGCTTCTCCTTGGAAGGCTGTTCACAGGATTTTGGAGTGTTTTGGAGTGGAAATTCATACCCATTCATTCTGTAGAGCATTTATGAGGTTGATGTTGATTTATGAGACACTGATGTTGGACGAGAAGGCCTGGCTCGCAATCTCTGCTCCATTTTATCCCAAAGCTGCTCGATGGGGTTGAGGTCAGGGCTCTGTGTTAGGGCCAGTCAAGTTCTTTCACACAGAACTCATCAAACCATATTTTTATAGTCCTGGCTTTGTGCATTGGGGCTCAGTCATGCTGGAACAGAAAAGGACCTTCCCCAAATTGTTGACACAAAGTTGGTTGCATAACGTTGTCCAAGATGCCTTATTATGCTGAAGCAATAAGATTTCCCTTCACTGGGGATAAGGGGCCTGATACACCTGAATTCAATAATTAAAAGGTTTGGCCAAATATTTTTGTCCATATAGAGTAGGTAGGTTTGAGCAGAGAAATAATTCCTTATTCCATGGTGTAGCCCTCCAAATATTTTTAGGTAGCCTTGAGTAATATTACACTCAGTACCCATAATTAAGGGGATAGTTCCACATATTGCATACTGTACATTTAATTTCTAAAGGTCTAAAATAGTGCTGAGACACACTGTTTGTCCTTCCGACAACAGAGCTGTGATCTACCAAGAGGACCATTGAGCTAAAAACTATTTAAATCAGTGCTGTACTGGGATTAGATATCACTATTGTTTGAAATTATTGTCACCTCAATTATATACTGCCAGCACAACAAAGCTGATAATAAGCTAAAATAATTATTTCTCTCTATAAAACAGCCAGTGGGTGCACATGCTTTTCAATATAATCAAATAACATCCACCTTCAGGGACTGCAACACCCTTTCATGCATTGTTATTGCAAAAATAAATACAACAAATGCCTCCAATATTTTTTTTTTCCCTATCAAGTCTCAATTCCCTTCATGGTTGCGTTCACACCCTTAGGGAAATGCATGATGCATAATATTGAGTTGAGCTGTTCTCCAGGAGTGGAAAAAACACATTGACTCTCAAAAATGAAATTGGGTACATACATTCAGGACTCTATTTCCTTAGCTGCTTGCTTCCATTCAAACATTATTGATGGGGGAAGCTGGAAATACGGAATAAGGTTACTGATTGTATTATCTGATCCGGTTGGCAACAGAAATTTAACTTTTCAATTGATGATGGAGGGAATAAAAAAAAAATCTWTGAAGGCATTTGCCAAGGGACATTTCTGTAAAAACAAGGATCATTTGAAGTATTTATTCATTATGGAAACATAACTGTGGAAGCTCCTGCTGTTAAAAGATTTAATATCCTCTTCAAGCCTGGATCAGCCTTGCCAAGATTAAGTGCTGATGTGCAGGGCAAAGTTGTGCATGGTTTAGMTCTTATTTGACAGACTGTTTCCAGATACTTAGCAATATGGAAGATTTGGCAATATGGTATTCCAAAATTATCTCTCTTTTTATCTCTTTTTTTTAATCTTTATAATTTGCATTGTAATTTGTGTAGAGAATGTTGGCTTGTGCTGGGCTCTGTGATGGGTTTGTACAATAGAYTGGATAAAAGAAAGAACTGGACAAACCTACAGTATATGACATCACCCAGAGGTTTTCTGAAGGGTKGTATTGAAGGTCAACTCTGGGAGCTGATCACCTAAATCATGTTAATCCGTCTCTATTCCATTCCCATTCCCACTGCATTCTTCAATATTTTTAGGATGCTATGGTTACTACCTGATCTTTGTTGCAGTGTGACAGGGACCTTAGAAAATGATGCAAAACGTATCTTAATTACACAAAGAAAGTAATACCAAATGCTTTTAAAATTAGATTAAATTTGGAGACAGACAGTCCTTCGAATCTAATGCAATTAAGGTGAAACCTACTATTCTATTTTTGTAGATATTTGCCAGAAGGATTTTTTATAATGGGCCTGCAAATACAACAGCTGTTATAGGAAACAGGTCAAGGACACTTTCCCTGAAAGTGACGTTCAAATACTCACTCACTCACTCACTCACTCACTCACTCA
>QMIH01003257.1:3654-40309 GCA_003987875.1 Clarias batrachus
CACTGTGACTGGAGCTGGGAGAGAGTGAGGAGAAGGAGTACGAACAGAGAAATCCACAGTGTAGAAACAAATAATATGAAGAGTTCCAGGAGAGCTGCGTCCTGTCCACCTGATCAGTTCAGAACCAGTGACTGAGAGCTGACATGATGGAGAGAGTTTTAGATTTGTGTCGTCTCTCTCTGGGTAGAAATAACACTGATACACTTTAACACCGTGTGGAACATCACAGTGAAGATACACTGAACCGCTCTCTGTGAGAACTTCAGGAGACACGAGCAGCCGGGGCTGAGGAACATCTACACACACACACACACACACACACACACACACACACACACACACACATCTTACTATAATACACAGACTAAACATGAAACTACTTTCTGTCATAATCTTTCTGAATAAATGCAGAAGTATCTCTAGAAATCTCTTGCTTTTTTTAGCATCTGTTAAAATAAAACAAATCACTCGACTCACATTGAGAGTTAATGTCCAGAATCAGGTGGAAGAAGAGCAGGAGGACGAGCAGAGCCATTTCACTGACACTGGATGAGGTGAAACTCATCAACACACTCGCTTAAAAATAATAGAATGAAGAAGCAGAATGTCAGCCACAGGAAAACCACACAGACGAGAGTATAACAGAACACTCAGATCTCTACAGCCGTTCACATGTAGCTATTTTACTGCTTGTTTATTAAATTAACCCATAGCAACTAATATTATTACAATAAACATCAGGTTAAAACATGACTGAGGTAACTCACTCTCAGCCTGTCTGTTCATTAGATGAATAAATCTTGGTTAGTCACATTAGCAAGCTACTTAGCTAATGTTTGCAGTGCTAGTTGTGTGTAGCTTGCCAATGTAGAACACTGAGGTCTGATTAAAGAGCTGTGCTATTATTGTAGGAAATCAAACTTTCCTTTTTTTTTTCTCAATATTTTCAAGATTCTGTTACAAAATAGCTGACATACAGTATTTTGTTTGCCAACAGTTTTCAAGCCAGTCCTAGGTCCTGCATTCAGATTTTTATTTTTATTTTTTACAAATACCAGAATGAATGATCTGAGTGGTGTTTCAGCTAGAGATCTCTGATGTTAACTTGTTAAAGGAGTGTGGAGGGTTATCCCTGATAGCGGAACGATAGAAAATATGGCACACATCTGTCCTGATGAGAATCTTTTCCAGAGTTGGGCCAGTTCAACCTTTTATTTTATTACACTTGACCCAAATCAGGCACAGTAGTAAAACTACACTAATCCTGATCTGGCCCGTATGTTTCAGTGCTGATCAGTGTGAGGTGTAGGCAGCATCAATGTATTTTGGGAAAAGTCTTTCAACTTTAAAGAAAAAGAAGCCCAAAGCCACGTATTACAAGCAGAACTGGTAACTATGGTGCACCACTTCATGTCTGCCGCACCTCGACACACTTACCGGTCAGGGCACCAAAACGACAACACACACATGCAGACATGATGTCTGAAGATCTCTGTTTATTATCAGCAAAGAGAGCATATTTCAGCATTTAGCCAGGTGCTGTGTCACATACTTTATGCACATGGCGGAGTCCATCGGAGGACGTACTGTACATACACACACCATGGAGCAATTTGGGAATGCCAATTAGCCTAATCTGCATGTCTTTGGAGTGTGGGAGGAAACCAGGATACCATGAGGAAACCCATCAAGCAGTGGGAGAACATGAGAACTCCATGCACACAGATGAGTATCGAACCCGACCCTGGTGACCACAGAGCCAATAATAATAATAATAATAATAATAATAATAATAATAATAATAATAATAATAATAATAATAATAATAATACTTCTCCTTCTTTATTAATACAATTGAATAAAATCATTATTAATACAACGAAATAAAATTTAGTTCACATCCAGCCTTAAATTAAAATGAGTATAATCCATTGACCTGGGCTGGATTTCATTTAAATAAAACTAAAAAAATTACAGACAACAACTTGCCTTTAGAAAATCAGTTTGTAATAAATCTCACTAAATGACACTCAGATTTTAGCTCAAATGAGACAGATATACACATTAATAAGAATTTGATTATTTGAAGAAATCATTAGTTCTGTTCAGTGTCCATCATTCAGGTTAAGCTGGAAGCAGCTGTTTTTCCTCTGGCAGGTGCTGAGTGGAGAGTGTGTACATCACCTCTGTGTAAATCTCCATCTGCGTCTGCAGGGGAACAGACACACAGACACATAGACACACACACACACACACACACACACACACACACACACACACACACACACACAGTAATGCTATAACATTTAATACAAAATAAGTGTAAAAACATATCTGTGTGTAAAAACCATTACAAAATTAATGTTCTCTAACTCAGGCCATGTAAACATAATGATTTAAATAATTTTGTCAATATATTAAATATGCATTGAATGTGGATATTGTGGTGTGTTTTATTTTTATTTTTTTAAAGAGACAGGCTTTGGTGAGTGTTAATACAGGCTTTGAGGAGCTGATCTAAATCACCTTATATACAGGAGAAGCCTGAGCCTCTGCTGTTTCATTTCAGTACTACAGTACAAACACACTGAGCCCTCAGACACCTCTGAACACATTGAAGATGTCTGCTTTTATTTTCACTTACCTTATTATCAGACAGGGCGGGTACAAAAGTACTGAATAGTTGGAGAAAATATACAAAACAGTCAAAATAACTATATTCTATATTCTTAATTCACTATAATTCCTGAAGCAGCATCCTGACATTAGAGTGTGTGATTAAAATATATCTAAAACACAGAGGTTAAACTGACCTCCTCCTCCTGACTGGGTTTTACTTGACCTACAATCATAATCATTAAAAAAGAAAAAATATTAGGTTTTGCATTAATGGCACACTGAGCACCAAGTGCTGTAAAAAAAATATCTGAAAATGTACTGAAATGCGATGCAGCACTAAATAAAGAAGAAAAAGAAAGATTAATTTTTGCATCATTAATATCAATCTTTTCTCTTTTCTTTTACTTTTGACTCATTACTGTTATCATATATTTTTTCATTACAGTTCTCTATTTTATTTTTTGTTTTAAATCTTTCATATTTTCATAAATTTTTATCTTTTAGTGGTGAAGCGAACCTGATAATGAAATAATGAAAGATGATGGACATTAGTCTAAACCATGAAGTGATGTAACACTAATCCAACAACATTACGACACGTAAGCAGGGATTTAATTTGGAAAACGTAACAATAATTATTTTTTTTTTTTAATTAATAATTATAATTATTTATTTATTTATTGAAATACATTGTCTTTTTTTTAAGGGACTCGACAGCTTGCTTCTCGTACAGCATAGTATATATAGAGTATTAATATAGTACCGTAGATTTACTAATCATGTAGCCTTTGTTGCTGCCTAAACTATACAGTATGATGGAATTGTATTGCATTACCACATTAATATAAATTAACAACGTAAAAATGACACCACAAAGTTCTAACTTCATTCACTAACCCGGTTTTGATTCTTTAATTGTGGCTGAGTGTTTTGGAAAGAAACCTGATGAATTAAGGCATGCAAAAATATTACTAATATATTACGTACTGTAAAAAGAAACCTGAGCGACTGACCTGCAGTGGATTTTGGAGTTGTGTGTGAGTGTGTTAAAGTAGAAAAGAAATCTGTTGGAAAAAGATTATTAATATGTATAAAGCAATGCACATAAAAGCCCAAATCATGTGATTAAATATAACTTACATGTCATGTTGAATTTGTCACTCATTAGAGAGCGAGCAGTCGGGTCAGAGATCAGTGAATAATCACAGCTCACTTCATCACTCTTTACTGACTGCAGACGTCTGAACAGATCATTTCTCTGTGCTTTAAACATACAAACCGGCTTCCCAGATTGTCTCTTTTGAGATGTTTGGGTTAGATAAGGCTGAGGATTTTCTCCAGTGTAGAGATTACAGCTAAAATCAGCTCTTACTGACTCTGACTCTGGTATTTCACACACAAGTCTGAATTCATCAAGTTGATCATCATGAGCGACACTTAGTACCGGTTTCTGATCTGCAGATATAAACAAATGAAGAATATAAATAAATATTTATGACAATAACAGTTGTATAAAAGGATGCAGCACATATTACAGCCATTCATCCTCCAGCCAGAGTACTAACTAGATCCAGAAGTTGCGAGCACATCACCCCTATCTTATCTACACTGCATTGGCTCCCAGTAAAATTTTGCATACATTTTAATATACTACTTTTGACGTATAAAGCATTAAATGGTCTCGCCATATCTGAGTGAACTGCTGGTGTCTTACAATCCGCCACGCCTACTTTGATCAAAGGATGCAGGCTGCTTGTTAGTATCGCGTATTATTAAAACTACAGCAGGAGGCCCCAAAGCCCAAAGTTATGTTTTATGTCTTCCAATTAATGTTCGGGACTCAGACACAGTCTCAGTGTTTAAGTCTAGACTAAAAACCTGTTTATTTAACCAAGCATTTTGTAAATAAATTTGCTTTAGATAAAGGAGCAGATCTGGGGGACTCATGGACCTAGAGTATTCTGGTGAACTGGTATGTTTAGATGCTGTCCTCCCCACTCTCATTGATCACTCAGGTTTGTTGACGGTGAGGTGATTGGTTGCTTTACATCTCAGTTCCCCCTCATGTCTGTGTTTCCTTCTGGCTCTCCCTTTTAGTTATGCTGTTATAGTTAGTCCTGCCGGAGTCCCTGCTTGCACTCTACACTAAATATACATTCACCTTATACACTGTGTGAGTGTGAACATACATAACTGTTATCTCTCCTTGGGTTCGAGATCAAAAGATAAATATAATAATATTTATGGTTTTATCGCGTGAGCCTGTCCGATGTTAACCGCGGAACCAAACAGGTTTCCCCTCAGGAGGCGTGATTGGCTGGCTCTTATCATGACAAAACCCCGCCTCCGCCTCTTCTGCTTTGTCACAAAAATAGATCTGTCATATCTTTTATGACTTTTTAGGGCTACGTTTTTTTAGTGTTCATCCAAATCTGATGTTTTATCCACATTTAAGGTAGGACTGTGCCTATTTATTTTTTTAGTTTATGTTCTCTAACGCTAGAGCTGAGGTGACCATTTGGAAGAAACAAAAGTTTATCATTAAATTATCAGTGCATTTTGTGCCATGATCATTTTGAAAGTCAGGAATGACATGCTTAGCTGATCAATGATGCAACAGATCAGTTAAAAGTCTAACTGTTTTTACCTCTGCTTATATATACGAGGACCATGAATTAAAAACCTGGTGCTAGATTTGTCTTGAATGATTACATTTGTTTTCCATTTGTAATAGCATAGGGTTGCTTTTAACATCCGATATTAGATTAGGAATATTTATGACAGGCGAGTGTCCTCGTAATAAAGCTGTACCCAGATATTTTTCATGGGGAGATGATGCATATATGTATGTACAATATGTACATGCATAGTGGATGTATTAAAGTCTAGGTAGGGAAACATTTACACATGGATAGGAATATCTTACCGTTTTAATTTTTGGGTGGAAGTTTCACTAGACTAGAATCTGAGTTGCTCAAAGTATATATATTTTTTTAATCTGAAGTAAGCGCTGATGTTCTGGATGGTTTATTTTTCTTGATGGTTTAGATTATTATGCAAATAATAAACAATTTCCCTCTAGGTTTAATAAAGTTCTTTGAATCTTGAATCTTAAATTAAATCTTGTTTTGTTTTCTGTCACTAGACGTTCACATATAAAAATTCTGTTAGCTGTCATTGCTAGGTGTAAATATAATGTAAAACTTTTCAGAAACCTCATATACTGTAAAACATATGAGGTAAAAGTTGTTGTTMTTCTAGGTTTTGTCTTTCATTACAATATTTCGTCACCTAATCTGGAATTAAATAGACTGGAATTTTAGTTACATAAATTGTGTTCGCAAAGAATCTGAGGTAGACAAATCTGAGGTAGAAGCTGATACTGTTGAATGTTTAGACTTGTTTCCTCTGTCATTAAACTTACACGTATGGAATTTATTTTAGTTTCTTTTAGTAAATCTTGTGAGTACACATTCTTTTTTTGTAAACATTTAGCAAGATACTTTATTTGAGGGAATTGTKTATGTTGTCTGTTGCTAAACCTTCATGTATAAATGATCTTTTAATTGTCAAGGTTATGTGTAAGTATGATGTCATTTTAGAAACCTTTCAGAAAA
Organism: Clarias batrachus; assembly: GCA_003987875.1. Taxonomy (NCBI): domain Eukaryota; kingdom Metazoa; phylum Chordata; class Actinopteri; order Siluriformes; family Clariidae; genus Clarias; species Clarias batrachus. The sequence continues at coordinate 9,891 of QMIH01003257.1, forward strand.
ACTCTAACACATCTGAGGCAATAGTTTTTGTTCTTGATGGTTTTGACTTTGATTGCAATATTTCTTCACCTATGAAAGTTCAAAGTTATTACACCRAAATTTTAGTTTTGTTCAAGGCTTTGCTTACASRAATWACTTTTCATTAAAATCAAACAACATATCTGATTTWAAAAAAGCTGATGATGKTGCAGTGGTGGCTCAGTTAAGGCTGTGGGTTACTGATCGGACGGCCAGGGTTTCAGGACCCCATGACCGCCAAGCCACTGTTGGGCCCTTAAGCAAAGCCTTCAACCCTATCTGCTGGTATAGGGGAAATGTATCCTGGCTGGCCCAAGCCTTCTAACTGGGTCATGTGAAAAAAAAAATTCACTGTGCTGTAAGGTACATGTGACAAATAATTGAATTTTATCTTGTTGTTTTGTCTTGTTTTCTTGTGTCACCAGACCTTCATGTATAAACATTCTTTTAGGTGTCATTTGCTAAATGTAATTASAGTGTAATTTTAATTACACAAATTATTTCCGTAAAAACCTAATTCCATCTTTAAGGCAAAAATCAATGTCTTTTTTTCATGTTTCTTCTGTCACTCCTGTATGAAAGTTCTCTCAGGGGAGATAGGGAAGTTAGTTATCATCCAATTGTCCAATTGTGGCTTAAGAATGTTCATGACTGGCCATTGCCCTTTCTCACTTCTTCTCCGACCTGCAGAGTGTYTTCAGCTTCTCGAAACCTCGCGTCATCGCTATGGCTTTGGGTAGAAACTAGATAACCTATTTTTTTTTCCTACACRGGTGTTGTTTGTTTTAAGTTGTCTAAAAATCACTTTTTAAACTTCTTAACTGCAAATTTTTTACTTGAATTTTTGGTCTCTATATTAATTAAATTGCTAAAACAGACTTTCTGAGTCTTTCWAAATTTGTGTTTAGCTTGGGGAACAGACACAGTCTCAATATAGTAAACCCTGAGTGATGACTCTATGCAGCTAGCAGATGGTTGATTTGGCCTGAGCTCTGGGTAGTCACCGATTAACTAGACCTCTTCTGAGACTATGTGCTATACTACCAGAAATGAGAGCAGCACCCTAACATGCCAGCTTTGCCCTCAAAGGCCTTCCAATTGTCTATAAAGTCCACATTATTGCCCCTAAAGGCCTAACTAATTTCACGTGTTTCAAAATAGAGTCTTCTCTAACCAGAGCTCTTTCAGGTTTCTCAGCGGGAATCACTGAGCATCACTGAGGAGAGTGAACCTGTTGGACACGTGAAGCGCAGAGGAGGTGTGTTCCGGTGGGCTAGCCTTAATTTTAGCTTTGGCTGAACGAGTATGCCGCCGAGTCGTCACCCACTCGCCCCGCTGTGAGGGCTCTAATGCCGGAGTCGGGGGCTGGCTATCTCCAAATGCAGCACCCAGACTTTCCTTTAACACTGCTCTCGCACTCACTAACCATCTGCGCTCCTCTAACCCTATTATCTTCTCCATCAGAGTGCTAACTAACACACACCTATCACAAATAAAGTTACTGCTAATGACGGAGGAAGAATGTCTAAACATCCTGCACTCTACACACTGAACAAGCTCAATACATGATAGATGTGATAATGTACCTGAGTTTTGATTGTTTAGATTCTGCTTGTTATTCTTAGAAGAAGAGATATGCGCGTTCTCCGAAAAAGTAAAAAAAAAAAATTGGCAAAAGTCTGGTAGTATTAGGATGTAAAACTAATTAACAGAAAAAGCAGTATAATTTAAATGTTGATATAAACAAGCAAGGAATATGATCAAACAGGATATGATCAAAGACATGATCATAAGGCATGTCTGATTAAAGCAGTACATTTATGTATTGATAAACCTGCTACATATTCTGTCAAAGTTCGTTACTGCATGTCTCCACCAGTCAGTCTGTTTGGTAAGGTATTGATTTCTCGATTTAGGGGAAATTAATACAAAATCTGAGACGACTGCAATTGTCACGAACTCAGCTTCTGTGACTTCCTCCGATCACCACCAGAGGGAGCCATCACCGGAGTACTAGTCTCATTCGAGCTCCATTACCCACAACCCCGTGCCTGCGGCTGATCACCAGCACAGGTATCAACAATTACTTACACGCTCTCTCTCTCTCACCACCTCACATCTTGTCTTGTTTTGTCTTGTTTTGCTGTTGCTGATATTTCTGAGCGTTTATTCCTGTTTTCAACTTTCGTTGCTAACCCGCCTTTTTGACCCACGCTTTGATTACTGGATTTACTCTACAGGACTGCCGCCTGCCACAACCCTATTGCATGGACTTTGATTCTGATTCTGGTTTGCCTACACTGTTCTTATTGCTCCAGTTTGACCCTAATCTGTTAGTTTATGATTAAGTTTACAATAAAGTTGCATATGGATCCCCATCACGCTGACAGCAATGTATATAGGCGATACACTAAAAATAAATCTGTGCTTGAAATGTGAAACATTTTTACACTTAAAAATATGGATCAGATAAACTTGCTTCATGAATTGAGTAAAAATTAGTAAAAAAAAATAATTAGGTAGACCTGAATAACTACATGTAATACAATGTAATACAAACTTAATACAATTAAGTAGATGTAACATATTAAATCTGTAATAGACCAGTATAAATTCTATTTAATTAAAATATTTTATAAATGTAGCACATTTGTTTGTTAAACAATAGACTAGTTCTTACTTATTTTCATTTAGGATAACCATTGCATTTACTTGTGATTTTAATTACATTTACACAATTTTACGTGTCATTGCATTACATGTAGTTATTATATGTATTGTAGTTATTCAATATATAAAACATTCAAAACAAGCAATAATAATCGGGAGCTGGGGTCAGCCAGGATACAATGCCCTACAGCAGCGGATAGGTTTGAAGGCTTTGCTTAAGGGCTCAACAGTGATAACTTGGCGGAGCTGTGGTTCGAAACCCCGGCCTGGCGATCAGATTTACTGTATGATTTATGCAGTAGGGTTTTACCCATAATACACATATTATAAAAGGTGTGTGTAACAAAGATCTTACTCAGCACTGTGACTGGAGCTGGGAGAGAGTGAGGAGAAGGAGTACGAACAGAGAAATCCACAGTGTAGTAACAAATAATATGAAGAGTTCCAGGAGAGCTGCGTCCTGTCCACCTGATCAGTTCAGAACCAGTGACTGAGAGCTGACATGATGGAGAGAGTTTTAGATTTGTGTCGTCTCTCTCTGGGTAGAAATAACACTGAGACACTTTAACACCGTGTGGAACATCACAGTGAAGACGCACTGATTCGCTCTCTGTGAGGACTTCAGGAGACACGAGCAGCCGGGGCTGAGGAATGGCTACACACACACACACACACACACACACACACACACACACACACACACTCCACATATTACATTGTCAATTACTGAAATGTGTACAATGTCCATCTGAATTAAATGTCAAACTGATTCCACTTGTGATTTTTTTTTCCATTTGTGTAGGATTATAGGAAGCTCAGAGTAAATTAAAGCAATGTTTTCTAAATATCATATGCAAAACAGAATCATTAAATAAAAATAAATTAAACATTAATTGATACATCAAAATTAAGTTCTGTTTTGTTTGATGAATAAACTTCACACAGAATATACAATGTTTATGTTGTTTTAAAAAAAGGAATATACAGTGGAACATCATATTGCGAGTAACACGGTTTGAGTGTTCCGCAAGACGAGCAAAGGTTTTTTAAAAAATTTTGACTTGAAAAACCGAGCAAGTATTGGTTTATGAGTGCCGAGTATCATGTATCATGCATGCGCTCTTGTTTTGACACCGAGCATCATGTGATCACATCTGAGCTAATGATTTTTCTCTCTCTTGGGCTGCGAAATTATGGGTAATCGTCTCCCCTGCTGGACCTAGTGCTCGTCTCTTACCGGTATAATCAACATCTCCCTCTCTGTTTTAGCGTGTCTCCTATGTGTGTGCGTGCGTAATTTGACACCGTCACACAAACACCGACACACACTCTCTCGCCTTTACACCCCCCTCCACGGCTTCACATGCACATACAGACACCCACTGCTTTACACAGAAAACCCATGCCGTTATATTTCTGCCACAATTCTGAGCGCGCAGTTCAACATTTTGACAGCAGACAAAGCACTCTATGCACATGCAGTGTCTCCACTGCGCGCTTAAACAGCTCAATTCGGCATTTATTTTCTGTGCGCGCTCGACTCTGCCTGTACACTCGCTCAACTTTGTCCAGTGTTACAAAACTGTCACAAAACCAGCCAATCACAGACTTCCACACACAACTTCTGATTGGCTGTTCCTTCTCTATCAGCTGGCAATATCGACCGCATAATGGAAGCGTTGTAAATAAAGGTGTATAAATAAAGAGACCGAGTTCTCCGATTTGAATTTAAGTCGATGTAGTCTAATGATGAGTTATATGGATAATTAGATAAGTAAATAAAAACACACAATGGACAAACGAAACTGGTATATACAGTACTGATACATCATTGAATAAAAAATAAATACTATAATATTTGTTTATAATATTTATGAATAAATGCAACTTTATTTACAATGCTTCCGTCATATAATTTCCTTACAGTTGTATATAATTATATATAATAATATAATTAAAATTTCTTATAATTTTCTTTGATTATGTAAAGCTGCTTTGAGACAATGACCATTTTAAAAGCACCATACCATCAAAAGTCGTGTGTGGAAGTCTGTGATTGGCTGGTTTTGTGGCAGTTTAGTAACACTGGACAAAGTTGAGCGAGCGTACAGGCACAGAAAATAAATGTTGCACGCGTGAGCAGGCAAAGTCGAGCAAGCACAGAATTGAGCTGTTGAGCATACAGTGGAGACACTGCATGTGCATAGAGTGCTTTGTCTGCTTTCAAAATGTCAAACCACACGGTCAGAATTGTGGCAGGAATATAACGCCATAAAAACTCTGCTCTGTCGCAATTCTTTTCAAAGGTAAGGTGCAGGTCCATTTGTTATTTTTTTTTACTTTACAGCAGTGATTCCGTTAGTCTGCTCTCACGCAAGTGTCATTAGAGAGATTTCTTTTTTCCGCCGTTTAAACAGTGTTTCCGTTGTGTGTGTGTTTGTTGTGAAACGTAAAAAGCGAGGAGGGGGGAGAGAGGAGGAGTTTTACTGTGTAAGATGAGGCGAGGGAAGGGGCTAATTCCACACACACACACACACACACACACACACACACACACACACACACACACACACACAGAATACTGCCTGCATGCACAAAAGGAAACAGTTATCTGTCGGGATTTTTAAAAACTTTTTTTAAAGCTAAAGTGCAGGCTCATTTGTTTTATTTTTACTTTATATATTGTGTTAATTATTTTTATGTATTTATTTTTTTGACCTGTGGAACGAATAATTTGAGTTTTCATTATTTCTTATGGGAAAATTCGATTTGGTTTACGAGTATTTTGGAATACAAGCCCGCTTCTGGAATGAATTATGCTCATAATCCAAGGTTCCACTGTATAAAATAATAACATCTTCCAAGAGTTACATTATGCATTAAAATAAACAGAAGCAAATAAATAAAATTAACTCAGGTGCAGTGGATTTATTAGGACTGATGTACGACTGATGTGTGAGTGTAGGAAAGAAACCTGATGAATGGAAGTTTAAACATCCTGCAACATTATAAAAGCTGAGGAATAACTTAAATATAACTTACGTATCATGTTGTATTTGTCACTCATTAGAGAGCGAGCAGTCGAGTCTGAGATCAGTGAATAATCACAGCTCACTTCATCACTCTTTACTGACTGCAGACGTCTGAACAGATCATTTCTCTGTGTTTGAAAAAGACAAACCAGCTTCCCAGATTGTATCTTTTGAGATGTTTTGGTTAGATAAGGCTGAGGATTTTCTCCAGTGTAGAGATTACAGCTAAAATCAGCTCTTACTGACTCTGACTCTGGTATTTCACACACAAATCTGAATTCATCAAGGTGATCATCATAAGCGACACTTAGTACCGGTTTCTGATCTGAAGAAAACAAATAAATAACATACATGAATATTTAGGATATACAAAATGATGCAGCACATATTACAGCTGTTCGTGTCATTAATACTTTAAACCATGATGGACATAAAATGTAACATAGATCTTACACCGCACTGTGACTGGAGCTGGGAGAGAGTGAGGAGAAGGAGTATTAACCCTTGAGTTATCCACAGTGTAGTAACAAATAATATGAAGAGTTCCAGGAGAGCTGCGTCCTGTCCACCTGATCAGTTCAGAACCAGTGACTGAGAGCTGACATGATGGAGAGAGTTTTAGATTTGTGTYGTCTCTCTCTGGGTAGAAATAACACTGAGACACTTTAACACTGTGTGGTGAACAGTAAAGCTGCACTGATCCGACCTCTGTGAGGACTTCAGGAGACACGAGCAGTCGGGCCTGAGAAACATCTACACACACACACACGCACAAGTTTTTATACACACACTGAAGATGTACTGTAAGTGATTTTTATCTTTAAAATGATTTATGTAAGTGATTTATATCTTTTTTATGTAAATTCAAAAGTACTTCTAGACATTGTTGAATGACTTTAAAACTCACAGCACCACGACTCACATTGAGAGTTAATGTCCAGAATCAGGTGGAAGAAGATCATGAGGACGAGCAGAGCCATTTCACAGACACTSGATGAAGTGAACACATCGACACACATGTCCAAAATAAGTAAATCAAAAAGCAGATCATTTTCACTGCAGGTAAACCACATAGACCTACAGAATTCTCACTTCTCCACTGCAGTTTCCATGTAAGTATATTAAGTGCACAGAATAGTAAAGAACTTTATTGTCATTTCCAATGTAGTGTTGGCGCAGTATAATAAAATAAGCAATAATGAGGTACAAGACGCAAATTAGGAGGTAGTTCACTTCACCACACACATGATGTAACACCATATAGATAGTATACATTGTATCAGTGAACGCAACGACAGTAAACACAACACCGTACAACAGACTGTAGGCTCCAGACCATGGCAGACACACAGAGTCCATACACTGAACATCAGCTGACCAAAGTCTGAAGAGCATGCTTAAAGTCTAAGAATGTGTTTGTTTCATTTTTATAATAAGTTATTTAATTACTTTAAATTAACACAGAATATGTAAATAATTGTCCTAGACTTCTTTATTGGTAGATAGTCTGAATAAAGAAGAATAGATAACTACGTGGAGAACAAAACGCATTTATTATCATTTATTATTTGTGATTGTGTCACGCTCCCAGCGCCTTCGCACTGATCAAAGACCGCCTCCGCCTTCCAACATTTCCTTTCCCACGCTGTCATGCTTCTCATCATCGACAATGTTTTTTCCCACGCTGTCATCTCTCGTCACACGCCCCCCTCACCGCCCCGCCGGCACACCGGTTCCTCATCTGGTGCTGATTTCTTCCGGCTTATAAGGAAGGGCAGCACACTATCTCGCTGCCGGATTATTGTGTGTTTTTGCTCCAATATTCTCGCGTTTTGTTTCATAGTTTTCACGTTACCGACTCCGCTTTGTTTTCTCGCTTTCACGATTCTCGTCTCACCTTTCGGCTCGACGTTCTCGCGGACGGATCAAACGGCTTTGAACTTTCACTTTCGCTCCTTGACCACGGCTCCTTTCTCGTCTCTCCACGGCACACAGCTTCAGGTCACCCAGCTCAAACATCTCGAGATCATCTCTGCTCCTCTCCATCTGGCTTCATCTCTTCGCCCCATCATCGCTCCTTCGTGACAGAATAATCCAGCCACACGTGATGGATCCAGCAGAGTACGACAGGATGAGGCTGGCCCTGGGTCTGGGATGCCAGCGACCCATGCTGTAACAACTTTGAGGCATTCTCCAGGGAGATGAGGAGGGTTTTTGATCGCTCTCATGTCGGGAGTGGGGCCGGGAGCAGGTTATTGAGACTTCGCCAAGGAACACGCTCAGCTTATGATTATGCAATTGAATTTTGGACCCTCACCGTCACCAGTGGATGGAACAACAGGGCCCTGTCGGATGTCTTCCTTGAAGGTTTATCAGCGAACTCGTTTCTCAGGAGCTACCTGCCGATGTTAACGGACTCATGGATCTCGCTGGTCGGGTCGGGCCTAGAACCACATCCCCTACTCCCTGCTATGTTAATCATCTGTGGCCAAGCTCACCAGGTCCAGGCACTCATCGACTCCTGTTCTGACCGCAACGTGATCAGTGCCAATACAGTTAGGTCATTGGAGATCCAATGCATTCCAGTAGAACCTTTGCTCGCAGTTCAGGCTCTAGACGGAAGCCCTCTGCCAGCCATCATGCGGCGAACCTGTTGGTTATTGAGAAATCCCATGCTGCTGTAGTTCTCGGTCTTCCCTGGTTAGTGCTTCATGGCCCAAAAATTGACTAGACTAAGCACACTATCACGGGCTGGAGCCCGTCGTGTTCCGGGTCTTGTCTTCTCTCTGCGCTCCCTCTACCTTCCACTCCAGCCAAGTCTGACGATCTACCTAACATCTCCAATGTTCCCGCCGAGTAACACTGTCTCAAGCTAGTCTCGAGCCATGTCGCTTCCACCTCATTGACCTTATGATTGTCCCATTGACCACCTTCCTGGCACCGCTCCTCCAAAGAGTCGTCTCTACTCTCTGACACGCCAAGAGCAAGAAGCCATGAATGAGTACATCACAGGGGCTCTCGCTGCTGGTATCATCCGTCCCTCCTCATCACCCGCACTCAACGCCATAAACATCAGGAACCGCTATTCCTTACCGCTGATGTCTACAGCCTTCTTATTTCTCCAGGGAGCCACCATCTTCACCAAGATTCTGGTCATCGTGGTGGAGATAGATGCATCCAACACTGGCGTTGGAGGGATCTTGTCCCAGAGATCGCCACTGGATAACAAACTGCTCCCTTGTTCATTTTACACCTGACGCCTGTCCCCGGCCAAGAGGAACTACGACATGGGCGATCGGGAACACTGGCTGGAGGGGACAGAGCTCCCGTTTCTAGTGTGGACCGATCACAGGGACCTCGAGTACTTACATAGTGCCAAGAGACTCAATTCCCGACAGGCCCGTTGGTCGCTTTTTTTTTTCCAGGTTCAATTTTGTCCTATCCTACCGGCCAGGTTCCAAGAACACCAAGCCTGACGCCCTCTCACGCCAGTTCTGTTTTCCCCATGACTCCATGCCATGCGACACGATCCTGCCCTCTCATTGTTTAGTAGCAGCCGTGGAAATGGACATTGAAGCTAAAGTTAAGCAGGCATTGGCCCAGGAGCCCGATCCAAGCAATGTTCCCCCAGATCGCCTCTTTGTCCCTCTCTGTCTATGCTCACATGTCCTCGAATGGGCCTATGGCTCAAGATTGGCTTGTCACTCAGGCTCAGCCCGAACACGTTTTATCATTCAGCAGCACTTCTGGTGGCCCACGTTGGGAAGGGATGTTTCCAGCTTCCCACTTTACCTGCTGTAAACATGACAACCATCCCCCGGCCGGTCTCCTCAGACCCTTACCCATACTGCATCGCCCCTGGTCTCACATTTTGCTGGACTTTGTAACTGGCCTGCCTTCGTCAGATGGGAACACATGTATCATGACCATTGTTGACTGTTTCTCAAAGTCAGTGCACCTCGTTCCACTTCCCAAGCTGCCATCCGCCAAGGAGACTGCAGAGCTACTCATCCTTTACGTGTTTCGGCTCCATGGCCTTCCCACGGGCATCGTGTCAGACCAAGGCCCACAGTTCACCTCTCGGTTTTGGGGCTCCTTCTGCAAGCTCATTGGAGCCACTCCCAGCCTTTCGTCAGGTTTTCATTCCCCCCGTGGGTGTAATATGCTCAAAACTCCCTGCCATCTGCATCTGCTGGGTTTTCTCCATTCCACTGCTGTCTAGGTTACCAGCTACCACTGTTTCCAACTCAAAAGGAGGAGGTAGAGGTCCCCTCGGTCCAACATTTCATTCGTCGATGAAAATGGACATGGATACAAGCTAGACAAAACCTGCTGCAAGTATTGTACAGGTTGTACAAGCGACAGACGGACCGCCACCGTACCAAGGGGCCCAGGGCCCAGGGGAAAGGGTCATGCTTGCTACAAAGGACATCACGCTAAGAACACTCTCACTTAAACTCTCACCTCGCTTCATCGGCCCCTTCACCATAACCAAAATAGTCAACCCGTGCGCTGTCCGACTCCTACTTCCATCTTCTATGTGACGCATTCATCCGACCTTCCACGTGTCTCAACTTCGACGCATCGTAAAGTGAAGGACTTTCAGCTCAATGCTCTCACAGACGGATCAAACGGCTTCGAACTTTCACTTTCGCTCATCGACCATGTCTTCGCTTCTCGTCTCTCCACAGCACACAGCTTCAGGTCACCCAGGCCAAGCATCTGGAAATCACCTCTGCTCCTTCATGACAGATTGTTTAAGATTTAAATAAAATAGAATTTATAAATATTTATACATGATCCAATCGACAATAAAAATAAACAAACAAACAAACAAAAACATCTAGAAAAATTTTGTTCTTAACTATTAATTATTTATTAACATTTTAATTTTATTATTAATTAAGCAAATTAAAGCATTTCCGAAAATCTAATTACTTGTTAAAAACATATTTTAAGTGATTTGTTTAGTTCAGACTTGTAATTCTGTGAGAGAAGAGAAGCAGCGCGTCTTGAAGCTAAAAGCAGCACTGTTTTCTCTGAGAGCTGCTGAGAGGAGAGTGTGTACACACTCAGTTTTAACATTTAGTACAAAAATAAAATATAAAGTTTTATGAAAATGCCATCTGAGTGTACTGAGTGCACAAGTAGTGGTTTAATTACACACAGTGCAGTTTTATTCTTTGCTGGACTTAATTTACTTCAATGTCAATATTAATTAGGAATTCTTATTAATTATATTACTAATTATTTAACACAATATTGTTTTGTTTTGTTTTATTGTTTCATAAAAAATAACGTAAAGTTATATATAAACAGCAGCAGCAAATTAAAAAAAAGGTGAACTCACCTGCAGTGGATTTCTGTGCTGGTGTAGGAAAGAAACCTGATGGAAATGTCAAACACAGTTTAAATTATAAAACTATTTAGAGTAAACACTTAAATATAACTTTTGTATTGTATCATGCTGTATTTCTTACTCATTAAAGAGCGAGCAAGTGATCAGTCGGGTCAGAGATCAGTGAATAATCACAGCTCACTTCACTTCAACTTTTGATTAATTATTTATTGGTTATATTATAATTTATTCAGTTTGCTAATTTGTATATCAAGGGCCACATCTATTGCTAAGGCTCACTTAATTTCTTATTTTTGATGGGTGATTTGGTAAGTTTCTCTTTTTGACCAGATTCAATTCAATTCAATTCAATTTTATTTATATAGCGCTTTTAACAATGGGCATCGTCTCGAAGCAGGTTCACAAAATGAAAAGAAAAAAATTTTAAAGAAAATTTATGGAAGTGTGTATGAGTGGGAAAAATGTGTCTAGATAATCTATAGTGAGATTGTCTGTCACAGGGCAACGGGAGCGAATCAGAAGACTAGCAGTTTGCCCGTGTAGCGTAGAGGATAAACCCAAATGCGGAAGCAGCGCAAACAGGCGGGATAACCACGCAATTTATTCTTAGAGCTCACACAGAGAGCAAGAGTTTACACAATTAAACCCGCGTTCTAACAACACACACTCAATCAGGAAAATGGCACAAAATAGTGAGTACTCACGAAATTGGAGAGATAGCGTCGGAGACGGCATTGGAAAACTCAATGACTGAGTGATGTGCAGCGCCATCTTGTTTCCTTTTATACTTCCTGAATTGCGACCGTACTACCTCCGGGTCCTAGTGCCGGTCGCGGTGAGTGTACAGTATAGGCGGGACCACCCTCAATGATCCGGGGAGGGGGAGTTGGGTGGGTGGGCGTAACCATAGGTGAAGTGATAAAGGGTTTGAGCTGGAGCCGGTAGGTGACAGGGTTGATCTGGAGGGTGACACGGTAAGGGCCGAGTTGTTGGTTGGCCCGTTCCGTCTGACCATTAGTCTTAGGGTGGTATCCTGATGAAAGACTACAGGTGGAGTTGATCAGACGACAGAAGGCCTTCCAGAATCGAGCAGTGAACTGAGGCCCTCTGTCCGAGACCATGTCCTTTGGGAACCCATGCAAGCGGACTACATGCTCTAATATCAGCTCGGCTGTGGTTTTAGCTGACGGAAGTCCGGCGAGGGCCACCAAGTGCATGGCTTTGGAGAATCGGTCGACAATGGTCATGATGGTATCCTTCCCTTCGGAGACCGGCAGGCCCGTGATGAAGTCAACAGCAATGTGTGTCCAGGGCCGACGGGGAACCAGGAGTGGTTGAAGTTCCGTCATTGTTGGCTGGTTGGTGTCTTTAGGCCTGGCACACACTGGGCATGCCTGGACGAATTCCTCRGTGTCCTTTGCCATGGACGGCCACCAGAAGACACGCCGGACGAATTGGAGGGTGCGTTTGGTGCCGGGGTGTCCGGAGAGGGGGGATGAGTGGATCATTGAAGGACCTCCGTTCTGACGTCACGAGGCACATAGAGTCGTCCAGGCGGCACTCCTGCCGGTTCCATCTCTGCAGCCTGTGCCTGGCGAACCCTTGTCTCCAAATCCCAGCGGAGAGGTGCAATTATCTTGGATGGTGGGAGGACAGGCGTGGGGTGCGCCTGGGGAACGTTGCCTATTGTCGAGCGAGGGCATCGGCTTTGGTGTTCTTGGACCCCGGGCGGTATGACAGATGGAAATTGTAGTGCTCGAACAAAAAAGCCCACCGCGCCTGTCTTGGTTTGAGCTGTCTTAGATTCCGGATAGTGATTAGGTTTTGATGGTCGGTCGAGATGATGAACGGCTCTCTGGTGCCCTGGAGCCAGTGTCGCCATTCCTCCAGGGCCCACTTTATGGCCAGCAGCTCGTGGTCCCCTACCCCGTATCGCTGCTGAGTGGGATTAAATTTCCTGGAGAAGAAACTACAAGGATGTAGCTTCTGGTCTGGACCTCGTTGGGAGAGAATGGCTCCGGCGCCCACATCCGAAGCGTCGACCTCCACAACGAATGGCTTACTTGCATCTGGATGGAGGAGGATTGGTGCAGTGGTGAAGCGATGACACAGTTCCTGAAAGGCGGCGATGGCGGTAGAGTTGAGGATGAAGGGGTGAGATGATGGTCGTGTCAGGGCGGTTAAAGGTGCTGCAACTGTACTGTAGCCCCGGATAAAGCGACGGTAGAAGTTTGCAAACCCGAGAAACCGTTGAAGTTGCTTGAGGGTCTTGGGTAGGGGCCAATGACGCACAACTTCCAGTTTCTGCGGGTCCATGACCACACCCTGGGGCGAGATGACGAAACCCAGGAACATGGTGGAGCGCTTGTGAAAGGCGTACTTCTCCAACTTACAATACAATTGATGGGCGAGAAATCTCTTGAGGACTGCCCTGACGTGTTGGACATGTTCATCAATGGTACGGGAGTATATGAGAATGTCGTTTAAGTAGACAAAAACCCAATGGCCTAACATATCTCGGAGGACGTCGTTAATAAACTGCTGAAAGGCGGCGGGAGCGTTACAGAGTCCGAAAGGTATTACCAGGCTTTCATAGTGTCCTGTTGGGGTGATGAAAGCCGTCTTCCACTCATCGCCCTCTCTGATGCGCACCAAGTTGTAGGCGCTCCATAGGTCCAACTTTGTGAAAATGGTGGCGCCAGAGAGGGCGTCCAGAGCAGAGTTGGTAAGAGGCAATGGGTGACAATTTTTGATGGTGATATTGTTGAGCCCCCGATAGTCGACACATGGGCGTAGGTCGTTACCTTTTTTCTTAACAAAGAAGAACCCCGCAGCGACAGGTGAGGAGGAGGGCTGGATGGTGCCGTTGCGGAGGGCGTCGGTGACATACTTCTCCATGGCCTGCATCTCGGTGGCAGAGAATGAGTAGAGGTGGCCGCGGGGAGGAACAGAACCCGGCTGAAGGTCAATCGCCAAGTCGTAGGGGCAATGAGGAGGAAGGTGTGTGACTCGTCTCTTGCAGAACACTTCAGCCAGGTCTCGGTAGTCGACGGGGATGGCGTTGATGTCGACTTCGGGGGCCTCGGACTCCCTAGAGCTTGTCCCAGCCGAGGCCCATAAGCAAAGTTCGGTGCAGGTTGGGCCCCATTGAAGGATCCGGTTTTGTGTCCATGAGATGAGCGGGTCGTGTTGCAGTAGCCAAGGGTGCCTGAGGATGAGGGGGGAGATGAAATGGGGGTGAGGTGAAACCAGATCTGCTCTTGGTCCTGGTCGATGATTAACGTGATTGGTTGGGTCTGGGTGATGATAGGGCTGGATGAAAGGGGCCGACCATCGACAGATGTAATCCGAACGGCTGGGATAATGCCTCGAGTTCCACTCCCAGTTTTTTTGGCATAAGAAGAGTCAATGAAGTTGCCAGCGGCACCGGAGTCGATGAACGCCGTACTTCTGACCCGTTTGTGGCCAAACTGGAGGTGTACTTGCACCGTGAGACAGGAAATGTTGGTAGTGGTGGCAGAGAGGTGGAGGGAACCCGGCGAGTCGCCCTCCTTACTCACCGGGCCTGAGCGTTTTCCCGGGTGAAGAGGGCAGATAGCTCTGTGATGCAACGCTGACCCACAATATGCACAGAGCCCTCCTCTGAAACGTCGTTCTCTCTCTGTCACAGAGCAACCGAAGGAGAATCAGAAGACTAGCAGTTTGCCCGTGTAGCGTGGAGGATAAACCCAAATGCGGAAGCAGCGCGAGCAGGCAGGATAACCATGCCATTTATTCTTAGAACTCTCTCACACAGAGAGCAAGAGTTTACACAATTAAACCCGCATTCTAACAACACACACTCAATCAGGAAAATGGCACAAAATGGTGAGTACTCACGAAATTGGAGAGAGAGCGTCGGAGACGGCATTGGAAAACTCAATGACTGAGTGATGTGCGGCGCCATCTTGTTTCCTTTTATACTTCCTGAATCGCGACCGTACTACTTCCGGGTCTTAGAGCCGGTCGCGGTGAGTGCGCATGACATTGTCCTTGATGAGCATGCCAAGGGTGTTGGCAGCAGTGGCAAGGAAAAACTCCCTGAGATGGCAATAGGAAAAAACCTTGAGAAGCAGCATGTGTAACTCCAAACCATCGTGAAGCAGAATCCAGCTGGAGCTGGTCCTTGTCTGGATGCCCCAGGATCTTTCATGGTTGGCCTTTGTCTCCTGGAGTTGGCAAAATCTCCAGATGCCTCAGAATGTGTAGAAAAATAAAGAATAGATGGAAAGAATTAGCGTAGCTGCCGTTTAGATGAACTGGAGTACGAGGTTATGGGATGAATTATGTGTATGCAAGATTAAATAGAGGTGCGACTTAAGGCAACTTTTAAACTGCTAGACTGTGACATTCCATCACATCATTTAACTTCACAATTTTTCTTCTAACGTTCTAACACTGTGTAAAAATTCTGTTTGTACATTTCTAAAAATTTTAAGTATATTAGACCTCTGATTTCCCTCTTATTGGCCTGTTGTGTGCATTTTATGACATATGAATTACTGGAGTATAACTAAGTCTACTAATCCACTTGAATATGAAATGTTGTGCTTTTGATTGATTATTTGAGAACTAGTTCTGATTCTATTATGTGTTAATGATTGTGTGTAATATATTGCATATTTCAAATACTTCATATTTTTCTGTGCATGCAATAGATGCAATAAATCTAAGATCTAAACACACACTGTTTATCTGAATGTTTAGCTACATTTCTTACCTTGCAGTCTTCTTTTTTCATAAGCATTAAAAACACTTTGCTATAATTATCAACACAATTAAAGTATCACACTTAGTTTTTGCTTAAAGATGAAGTTAAAGACTTACTAAGGCACAGACAGAGACAGACGTTCACCAGTCCAACCAGCAAAACATGGACACCAGTAACTGGCACTACAATAAACAGCAACCTTAAATAAAATCACACACACACACACACACACACACACACACACACACACACACAGATTAAAACAGTGTTTTATTCCTGTTATACCAAAGCAACTTTCCAGCAGTTATTTCATTTAGCAGACAGCTAGTGTGTTTTTTAAACCCTTTATAGTTACATTCAGTTTTTGCAATATCTGTAATACAAGCTAGCAAAACTTTTTCTGAATGTTATGTGAAGAATGTTTAGGTCTGAGAATGTGCAGTCAGAAAAGTTTTTTGTGTGTTTATGATAAAAGTCTCTCCTGCAATATTATTAGTTGGAGGAACATTAACACTATTAAGGTTAGTTTTTATTCTAACCTGGAGCAAAAGTGTTCTAGTAAAAATATTTAGGTTACTCCATTTATTTCTGGACTTTTTTGTTGTTGTAATGTTACTGTTGAACTTGTTGCTGAAATGATTAAACTGGCATAAACACAGGAGAAGACTGTTCTGATTCAGCAGAGGAATCTAATAAGCAATGAGTTACAAGTAATTGAAATACAAATACAAATGACTTAATATAAATGTAGATTAGAGACTTTATATCTCCACCACACCTGAATATATATTATATAATATTATGGCACACATACATGTGTTGTAGAACTAAGTCAGCACTGTGATCACAACCAAACACATATAATACAGGCCAGGCCACCATCAATCACAAAGAGAACGGTACAGTTGACGAAACGTGAAATGCCCCTAAAAAAACAGTATAGAATCAAACAAAATATCATTTTAATAGAATTTCAAAATAAGATATTGATAGTGTTTTCAGAAAATAAGGAAAATCTGAATTAAACAGCAAGTTACACCACAATCATGAAGTACATTAATACAGAGTAAAAGTGACAACATAAAGTTCTAACTATTATTTTGAATTGAACTTGAGCGACTGACCTGCAGTGGATTCTTGTGGGCGAGTGTGTTAGTGTAGGAAAGAAATATGAAATAAACATATAAATATTTTTCATGAAATATATTTAATAATGATTTTGAAATGTATAAAGCAATGAGTACAAAACCTCAGTCATTTAATTAAATATAACTTGCATATCATGTTGTATTTCTGTATATATGAACAGAGTTATCCACAGAGTAGAAACAAATAAAAAGTAAAACACTGAGAAAACATATCTCTAAAAATCTCTTGAAATTCTTTTAAAACATCTATTACATTAAATGACTTTACTCACTGTATCACAGTATCAACTCACATTAGTCCAGAATCAGATGGAAGAATAGCAGGTGGACGTGCCGTGCTCATCCCAACACCAAATACTTGAGTTTTTTTTTTTTTTTTAGTATACACTGCATTCAAGTAAAAAAAAAAAGACAGCATTTCTTTAAAGAGCTGTTCTATTTTGTTTGCCACCTGGAGATCTTATACTGTATGTGACCCTTAAATTCACTCCACATCATTACTGCACCGCACTATCCACCAGGGGGAGCCAGCACTTCATTCATTCATCCATGACATCATGATTATGACTGTGATTATTTAATGGACCTTTATGGTTCCTCCTTCTCTGGCTTAGAGGCAGTATTCAGGGGAGACATGCCACAGAATCTAGACAATGATGTTTTTTTTTTTTTTTTTTTGTCCCTTCTGTTTAAACTTTGGGATTTAGAATTATCTTCAATCATTTTACTTCAGTACAGTAATACAAAGTCAGTTGTTTTAATATATATGATAAACCCGTCATTGCATTTACATGTGAGCTGAGGAAAGTTGTGTCTGTCCATCTTTCATTTAAATACCTCCCTTTTACACGGTCTGATCCACAGCTACAGCAAGCACCTGGTTGAGGTTATTGCTGCCAGGAAGGGCGGAGTCAACCCGTTATTAATTCTCAGGGTTCACTTAGTTTTTCCACTACCATTTTAAAAGTTGAATGAGTGTGTTCAGTGAAGACATGAAAGATCAGCATTTAGTTTTTAGCATGTTATATTCGTCAATATTGATGAAGATCAGATCATATTTTATGACAAATTAATGCAGAAAACCATGAAATTCCAAAAGGTTCACAAACGTTTTGTTGACACTGTATGGGATTAGAATATATTTAATACATAAAATCTTGATTGTGAGTTGATAGGAAACAAAAACAGTGAAATAATTTTGAGTTTTGAATTTCTATTCCTACAGTTTTAGAAAAGACATTTAATTGATGCAAACAATCAAAACATCTGTTAAATTCCAGATGTTTGTATAGCATGTGACTGCCAGCATAAAGCTCATGTTCATTTCTGATATTTACGTGTGGCTTCCTCCACTTCCTGACACTCCTTCACATTCAGCTGGTGAAACTGTGGCACATAAATTAGTCTGGACGCAGTTATGAACTTCTATTCAGTCACATCACCGTTACAGGCCAGGAGATCGTGAGTCATTTTAAATCCAAAAGAAATTTTATGTGTTAAGGAATAAAAGAGAAATAAAACTCTTGTATATAACAGTATACAATCTGTAAGGTGTAATAAACATCAGTGTTTCCGCGGCAGGCTGTACACTGGGCCTTCAGTTTTGGTGGTCACTTGCGTGTCAGGGATGGAGTAATGCTCGTAGATAACATTGTCCTGTCAAWACAAAACTAAATGTCAGATGTTATCAGTGTCCCTTGTTAATAATCAATCACTTGTCATTTACAGCCATGCGTTCATGTGTAGTTATAATCAGATTAGATTGTTTTGCAAAACCCACTGATGCACACAAGCCTGACTGCTGCAGAAATCTCTAAACTTGACCACAAAGTTTAGCCTAACAGTTTATTTATCAGCAGAGAGCAAAACCCAACTCACCAGTGTTTTTTTGTTTCCTCTGGGGTCTGAAAATTCACACACAGTGACATGATATTCAGATTATAAACCATTTTTAGACAGCTACATCAAAAAATCTTTACTAGATTAGATTTTACTTAAAGGGAGAAAATCTAACGTGTTTTTAATGTTTAAAACAATTATAAAACACAATTATCCATCAGCTAGAAGATTGGTAACCAAACACCAGTTACCTGTTTCACCTTCAGTGGTTCAGTAGATTTAAACACTTGATTCACCTCGACACTGAATGGATGTTTGAGACGTCACTTGAGTCTTTCTGCAAACTCTGTCTCTCTGTTTAGTGTTAGATCCAGTGACTGACCTCAACGCCTCTTACTTTTAATAATCTTTTAATAACTTTAATAATCCTCTGCACTGCTCAGATCACCTTATTGATTTCTCAATCACATGTGAAATGGTTTGATGCAAATGAATAAGCTGTTAATCACATGACCACAGTCACATGGCCTGTGTTTCATATTCATATTTACATATTCTAGTATAATTTACCTGAAGGCTGAGATGGTGAACGTACTGAGCTGATCATGGAATATTCTGAAGTTTCAGCAGCTTCTGAGGCGGACTAAATATCAGAAAAAAACGTTAAACTCCTTCTAGTTTAAACAATACATTAACTGTAACTCATAGTAAAATAGTTTGTTACAGTGGAACCTTGGTTTGCGAGTAACACAGTTTGCGAGTGTTCCGCAAAGCGGGCAAAGTTTTTTAATAAACTTTGACTTGGAAAATGAACAAGTCTTGGTTTACGAGTGCTGAGTATCATGTATCACGCATGCGCTTCTTGATTTGACGCCGAACGTCACATGATCATAACTGAGCCAATGTTTTTTTTCTCTTTTACACTGAGGAATTGTGGGTAATCGTCTCCCGTGCTAGGTCTACTGGTGTAATCAACATCTGTGCACACGTGTACTGTTTACTATAACACTGTGACCAGTTGTGTGAGCGTAAAACAACTTTTATTTTGTGTTTGTACAATGTGTGTTTACAGTGTGCGTGAACTGTTTATTATAGCACACGTGTGTGAGTGTATGTGTGTGTGTGTGTGTGCGTGCGTGTAAAGCAAAAAAAAATCATTAGAAATGTTAAAGATTCATTTTCTCTCTTTCTCTATATCAGCCTAAAGGTTGAGGGGGGAAAAGCCTGCACGTCAGGTGCGCACGCGTCATTTGACACGGTGTACTTTTACACACAATCCCCCTGTCCCCCCCTGTCGCCTTCACACACACATACAACACTCTCTCTGCTCTATACAGAAACACTGCACTGTCGCGGTTCTTTTCAAAGGTAAAGTGCTGTTTAATTTGTTTTATTTTTACTTTACAGCAGTGATTCCGTTAGTTTGCACTCAGTCGAGTTTCATTAAAGAGATTTATTTTTTAACCCCATTAAAAAATGTTTCCGTTGTGTGTGTGTGTGTGTGTGTGTGTGTGTGTGTGTGTGTGTGTGTGTTTATGTGTGTGTTGTGAAACTTAAAAAGTGGGGGTGGAGGGCGGGGGGAGTTTTACTGTGAAGACAGGGAGAGGGGACGGGTAATTCTACACACATAAACACCGACACATACACAGCTCAACGGAAACACTTATTTGTCGGGATATATTTTCATTTTTTTAATTGTAAAGTGCAGGTTAATTTTGTTTTATTTTTACTTTATATTTAGTATTCATTATTTTTTGTATTTATTTTTTGGGACTGTGGAACAAGTAATTTGAGGTTCCATTATTTCCTATGGGAAAATACAATTTTATTTACGAGTGTTCTGATATACGAGCCCACTTAAGGAACAAATTACACTCGTAATACCAGGTCCCACTGTATTCATGAAGCAGAAATGCTACTTACATTATTTGTATCAGACATGGACATCATGACTCCTGAAGTGAAGGAAGTAATACTTTTAAATATATATATATATATACTTTTCCTGCTGGTTAATGAATTCATAAACGTACCCTGATCACAGTGACTCGTGTCTAATTTACATCTGCTGAAAAACAAAATACATGATGCAGAAATACACGACTGTTATACGTTTCTATACATTTCAGCTGAATGCAGTAAAACTCTAACCTTGCAGTCTCCTTCTTCCCTAAACCACAAAAAGATATTTTGTCATAATCATCAACACAATCAAATTGATAAGTTGTGTCAAACATTTTGCTTAAAGATGAAGTTAAAGACTTACTGATGCGCCTGCAGAGACAGACACTCACCAGTCCAACCAGTAAAACACAGACACCAGTAGCTGGCAGTATAGTAAGCAGTGACCCTAAATATAATATCACACATTGATGAATAAAGTGTTTTATTCCCCTTATACGAGAACAATTTGCAAGCTGTTTTCATTTTTAATGAATTACAGTTTTAAAAAATTATTTATAGTTACATTCAGTCTTGTGAGATGTCGGAATGTAAGATGTACAGTACAGTATTTAAAATCAGTCATGTTTTCTGTGTGTTTAAAGAAGTTATTCCGTAACATCATGAGGAATGTTTTTTATGCGCATGTTTAGAACACTAAAGTTCTATCCCAGAACAATATGTGAGAAGTGTTCTAGGAATAGTATAAGGCTTAACATTACTACATGTCTGTCGGGATGTTCTTTTTTAAAGTCACAGTCAAATTTGTTGTTTAGATTGTTTAACTAGCATATTTGTTCTATTAGCTGGGGAAATCCCTTAATGCTCAAATACCAGACAGTTTTCTCTACTGAAGAGAGCAGAAGAGTTATTATTTTGAAAAAAAAAAAAAAATTCTGTAGATGTTCTGATGCTGACTCTTCCGTGAAGGTCTTGTGGAACGGTGCACCACCACTCCTGAGTCTGCTAAATCTTCCTGCAGGTTTTTTGCAGTAGAAGTAGGGGTTTGATTTGTCTTTCTGACCAGCATATGGGCAGCAAACTGTTTTCTTGGTCTTCCAGATCTCATCTTGACCTCCACAGTTCCCCTGAACTGCCATCTCTTACAGTAATTACCTTTCTCACAGTGGAGACTGCGAGCTGACAACGCTTTACTATCTTCTTGTAGCCTCCTCCTCCATTGTGGCCGTCAATAACTTTCATTTTCAGTCTTAGGCAGCTGCTTAGAGGAACCCATGGTTGTTGAGTGTCCGCAAGTGTGTACACAAGGTTTGAAGAGTCCAAGTATTTGTTAAGCTTTGAAATTGGCATTTACTAATGACAGCTGTTGCCATGCATCAGATCTAATGAGCTTATTAAGGTCTGAAACCTTGTAAAAAGAATCGGAGACTCTGGAACTCTTAGGATGCTCAGACATTTGCACAGTGCTATAATAATGTTTTAATTTTTAATTTTTGTAAAATTTATGGCAAAAGAAGTAACTATGCATCAATGTTTGCTGAAAATATTGTGCATTTTTTCCATTTTCAAGAGAGACAATGTTAACATATTTTCAAAAAAAAGAAAAAGAAAAATCACCAAAATATTTTTTTTATTAAGGGGTGACTAAACTTTTGCATAAGACTATGCTTTGGAATGTTGGAAATTGGAAAAGTTGCTACTTATGTTTTTATAATAGCAATTTGCATATACTCCAGAATGTTATGAAGAGTGATCAGATGAATTAACTTAATCCTGAAAAAAACTTTCCACTGCATTTCATTGCTGTCATTAAAAGACCTGCTGAGATCATTTCAGTAATCATCTTGTTGACTCAGGTGAGAATGTTGACGAGCACAAGGCTGGAGATCATTATGTCAGGCTGATTGGGTTAGAATGGCAGACTTGACATGTTAAAAGGAGGGTGATACTTGAAATCATTGTTCTTTCATTGTTAACCATGGTGACCTGCAAAGAAACGCGTGCAGCCATCATTGAGGTGCATAAAAATGGCTTCACAGGCAAGGATATTGTAGCTACTCAAACGTTTTGAGTTTGCTGCGCACAAGAAGAATACGCTAATGTGAGCAATGACCTCGCCAAAAAGGGCTTCCAGAGGATGTATGATCAAGAATTGTTGATTTATATGAAGTTGGAAAGGGTTAAAAATTGTCTTAAATGCTTTAGAAATTTCCCAGACTACAGTTAGGCAGATGGAGACACTTTGGGACTGTGGCTACTTTACCAAAATGTGGGTATCCAGTCAAAATGAACCAAAGAGCTCAATGAAGACTTGGTAAGAAAACAACCCCGAGTGACAGCCAAAGATCTGGAGGCATCATTGGAATTGGCTAACATCTGCCTTCATGAGTCTACAGTATGTAAAACAGTGAACAAGTAGGGTGCCCATGGCATGGGCACCACAAAGGAAGACGCAGCTTACCAAAAACAACATTGCTGCATGCCTGAAGTTTGCAAAAGAGCACACTGATACTCCACAGCGGTACTGACAAAATAGAACTCCGTAGAAGTTGGGAGATGTGTCACACTCTCAGCGCTTTCGCGCTGATCAAAGACTGCCTCTGCCTCCCAACATTTCCTTTCGCACGCTGTCATGCTTCTCATCACGCGGCCATGTTTTTTTCCACGCTAACATCTCTCGTCACACACCCCCCTCGCCGATATACCGGTTTCTCATCTGGTGCTGATTTCTTCCGGTATATAAGGAAGCGCAGCACGCTATCGCGCTGCCGGATTATTGTGTGTTTTTGCTCTAATATTCTCGCGTTTTGTTTCAAATTTTTCACGTTACCGACTCCGCTTTGTTTTCTCGCTTTCACGATTTTCTCACATTTTGGATTAGTCGCCTCTCTGACGGATTTAACGGCAATGAACTTTCGCTTTCACTCCTCGACTTCGGCTTTTATACACGTTTCGGCTCGACGCTCTCACTGATGGATTTAATGGCTTTGAACTCTCGCTCTTGTTCCTCGACTATGGCTTCGCTTCACGTTTCGGCTCAACGCCCTCACGGACGGACCAAGTGGCTTCAAACTTTCACTTTCGCTCCTCGACCACGGATCCGCTTCTCGTCTCTCCACCGCACACAGCTTCAGGTCACCCAGCCCAAGCATCTCGAGATCATCTCTGCTCCTCTGCATCTGGCTCCATCTCATCGCCCCATCGTCTCGCCTCGTGACAGAATAATCCAGCCACACATGATGGATCCAGCAGAGTACGACAGGATGAGACAGGGCGCCCTCCTTGGGAAGCAACAGCAAGAACTCCTTACCACTAGACAGACCCTCGCTGACATCACCACTCAGATGCAACAGCTTCAGTTATTCTCAACGCACACCACAAACCTAGAGAGAACACGTGAGCCACGCTTACCAGTATCGCCCACCTACGGAGGAGAGCCAGGTACATGCATTCCTCTCGCAGTGTTCACTCAGTTTTGAGCTCCAAGCTTCCACCTTGAGCCCTATCGGACGTCTTCCTTGAAGGTTTATCAGAGGCAGTCGAAGATGAAGTTGTTTCTCAGGAGGTACCTGCCGACCTTAACGGACTCATGGATCTCGCTGGTCTGGTCGACGCGTGCCTCCGCTCAAGGTGGACCTCCAGGAGATCGCCTCCCGCTAGCAGGTCCTCCCCCCCCAGGACGACTCACACGCCCCTTCCTACACGACAGAACGAGCATGAGAAGCCCATGCAGCTAGACAGGACTCGAATTTCTGAGGAAGAGAGGCGTCGGCGTTGCCAGAAAAGAGCCTGCTTCTACTGCGGCGACTCAGGACACCTTCTTAAGAACTGCCCGTCAAAAGGGAGGCGCCCTCTAGTCAGGCTGGAAGCACTAGAGGGTGCTTCTTCAGGCAAACTCCCAGAACCACGTCCCTTACTCCCTGCTACGTTAATCATCTGTGGCCAAGCTGACCAGGTCGAGGCACTCATCAACTCGGGGTTAGACCGCAACCTGATCAGCGCCGCTACAGCTAGGTCGTTGGAGATCCCATGCGTTCCAGTAGAACCTCCGCTCGCAGTTCAGGCCCTAGACGGAAGCCCTCTGCCAGCCATCACACGGCGAACCTGCCCTCTCACGCTACAAATTTCCGGAAACCACTCCGAGGAGATCTGCCTGTTGGTTATTGAGAAATCACATGCTGCTGTAGTTCTCGGTCTTCCTTGGTTAGTATTCTGGGTCTTGTCTTTTCTCTGCGCTTCCTCTACCTTCCATCCCAGCCAAGTTTGACGATCTCCTTAACATTTCCAATGTTCCCGCTGAATACCACGACCTCAAGCTGATCTTCAACAAGACTCGAGCCACGTCGCTTCCTCCTCATCGGCCTTATGATTGTCCCATTGACCTCCTTCCTGGCACCGCTCCTCCAAAGGGTCATCTCTACTCTCTGACATGCCAAGAGCAAGAAGCCATGAATGAGTACATCATAGGGGCTCTCGCTGCTGGTATCATTCGTCCCTCCTCCTCACCCGCTGGAGCGGGATTTTTCTTTGTCAAGAAAAAAGATTCGTCCTTTCGTCCATGCATAGATTACAGAGGACTCAATGCCATAACCGTCAGGAACCGCTATCCCTTACCGCTCATGTCTACCGCCTTCGAACTTCTCCAGGGAGCCACCATCTTCACCAAGCTAGATTTGCGCAATGCATACCATCTCATCCGTATAAGGGAAGGCAACGAGTGGAAGATCGCCTTCAACACCTCGACCGGGCATTACGAATACCTGGTAGTGCCGTTCGGACTCACCAACGCCCCCGCTGTCTTCCAGAGCCTGATAAACGACGTACTCCGTGACTTCCTGAACCTCTATGTATTTGTCTATCTGGATGATATTTTGATTTTTCCCCGCAACCTGGAGGAGCATCGACGTCACGTTCGCCAAGTGCTACAGAGACTTTTAGAGCACAATATATACGTCAAGGCAGAGAAATGCGAATTTCACACGACATCGACCACCTTTCTAGGCTTTGTCATCTCTCCCTCACAATTAGAAATGGAAACGGCCAAGGTTCAGGCGGTTTCCAACTGGCCAACCTCAGCCTTGCGGCGAGACCTCCAACTATTTCTGGGCTTCGTCAACTTCTACCGCGGTTCATTTGAGGGTACAGCTCCATCGCCGCTCCTTAATCGGTGCTGACTTCCTCCAAGACGCGCTTCTGCTGGAACAAGGAGACGGAGAGAGTTTTTTCCGACCTCAAGGTTCACCTCAGCCCCGATTCTGGTCAGTCCCGATCCATTCTGCCAGTTCGTGGTGGAGGTAGATGCATCCAACACCGGCATTGGAGGGATCTTGTCCCAGAGATTGCCACTGGATAACAAACTGCACCCTTGTTCATTTTTCTCCCATCGCCTGTCCCCAGCCGAGAGGAACTACGACATGGGCGATTGGGAACTACTTGCCATCAAGCTAGCGCTAGAGGAGTGGAGACACTGGCTGGAGGGGACAGAGCTCCTGTTTCTAGTGTGGACCGATCACAGGAACCGCGAGTACTTACATAGGGCCAAGAGACTCAATTCCCGACAGGCCCGTTGGTGGCTTTTTTTTTCCAGGTTCAATTTTGTCCTATCCTACCGGCCAGGTTCCAAGAACACCAAGTGGACGCCCTCTCACGCCAGTTCTCTCTGCCCCATGACTCCATGCCATGCGACACGATCCTGCCCTCTCATTGTTTAGTAGCAGCCGTGGAACTGGACATCGAAGCTAAAGTTAAGCAGGCACTGACCCAGTAGCCCGGTCCAAGCAATGTCCCCCCAGATCGCCTCTTTGTCCCTCTCTGTCTATGCTCGCAAGTCCTCGAATGGGGCCACGGCTCCAGAGTGGCTTGACATCCAGGCTCAGCCCGAACGAGTTTTATCATTCAGCAGCGCTTCTGGTGGCCCACGTTGGGAAGGGATGGTTCCAGCTTTGTGGCGGCCTGCGACGTCTGCACCCGCTGTAAGCACAACAACCGTCCCCCGGCTGGTCTCCTCAGACCCTTACCCATACCGCATCGCCCCTGGTCTCATATTTTGCTGGACTTCGTAACTGGCCTGCCTTCATCAAATGGGAACACAAGTATCATGACCATTGTTGACCGTTTCTCCAGGTCAGTGCATCTCGTTCCACTTCCCAAGCTGCCATCTGCCAAGGAAACTGCAGAGCTACTCATCCTTTATGTGTTTCGCCTCCATGGCCTTCCCACAGACATCGTGTCGGACCGAGGCCCACAGTTCACCTCTCGGTTTTGGAGCCTCTTCTGCAAGCTCATTGGAGCCACTCCCAGCATCTCACGTTTTGGATTAGTCACCTCTCTGATGGATTTAACGGCACTGAACTTTCGCTTTCACTCTTCGACTTCGGCTTTGATTCATGTTTCGGCTCGACGCTCTCGCTGACGGATTTAATGGCTTTGAACTCTCGCTCTTGTTCCTCGACTACGGCTTCTCGCCTCATGACGAGATGAAACAGGACAATAACCCAAAACACAGGAGAAAGTCCATAACAGAATGGTTTCAGAAAAACTATTGGACTTTTGGAGTGACCAAGTCAGAGCCCAAACCTCAACCAATCAACCTCAACCACAGAGTACGTTTTAAAGGAAATACTGAAAGTGGTTTCAGAACAAAAGGCTATTTTGATTTAAACAAATACATTACATTTAAAAATACACATCATGGAGTCGCATTACATTACTACACTAATACTAATGACCAGAGTAAAACTGACAACATGTACAAAACTGACAACAACGTAAAAAGAAACCTGAGCAACTGACCTGCAGTGGATTCCTTAGTTGTGGAAGCTGCAAGAGTGTGAGGAGAAGGAATATGAACCCCTGATTTATCCACAGTGTAGTAACAAATAATATGAAGAGATCCAGGAGAGCTGCGTCCTGTCCACCTGATCAGTTCAGAACCAGTGACTGAGAGCTGACATGATGGAGAGAGTTTTAGATTTTTGTCGTCTCTCTCTGGGTAGAAATAACACTGAGACACTTTAACACCATGTGGAACATCACAGTGAAGATACACTGATCCGCTCTCTGTGAGAACTTCAGGAGACATGAGCAGCCAGGGCTGAGGAACATCTACACACACACACAGACACACACTAATCACTCGGACTACTTACTGTAATAAACAGACTAAACGTGAAACTGATTTCTGACGTAATCTTTGTGGAGTACATTTACTCTAGAAATCTCTTGCTTTTTTAAACATTAAACAAATCACTCGACTCACAGCACCACAATATCGACTTACATTGAGAGTTAATGTCCAGAATCAGGTAGAAGAAGAGCAGGAGGACGAGCAGAGCCATTTCACAGACACTGGATGAAGTGAAACACATCAACACACATTCTGTCTCAAAATAACAGAATGAAGAAGCACAATGTCAGCCACAGGAAAACCACACAGACTAGTGTTTAACAGAACACAGAATGATTCGGGGAAAAATTAAGGTATTTTGTTTGCCAACAGTTTTTGGGCCAGTCCCAGGTTCTGCATTCTGATTTTTTTACTCTGATTACTTTTCATTTTATATACATTGCGATTCTGACTACACAGTCTTTTTTCATAAACTTTTAGCAACATACAGTATTTGAGGGAATTGTTTACATTGTCAGTCGCTAAACCTTCATGTATGAAGGATCTGTTAGGCGTCAAGATTATGTGTAACACGATGTCGTTTTAGAACAACTTCTTTCTTTCAGAAAAACTCTAATATATCTGAGGCAATAGTTTTTGTTCTTGAAGGTTTTGCCCTTCATTACAATATTTCTTCACCCATTAAAGGTAAAAGTTATTACACCAGAACTTTAGTTACACAAATGAATTTTGCATAAAAATCAAACAAGATATATGAGAAAAAAAGCTGATGATGGGGCAGTGGTAGCTTAATCGGTTAAGGCTGTGGGTTACTGATCACAAGGCAGTTGTTTCGAGTGCCAGCACCGCCAAGTTAACACTGATGAGCCCTTAATCAAAGCCTCAATCCTATCTGCTGCTGACACCAGCTTCCTAACAGGGATATGTAACAAATAATTGAATCTTATCTTGTGGTTTTGTCTTGTTTTCTTGTGTCAGCAGACTTTAATGTATACACATTCTTATAGTTATCATTTGCTGAATGTAATTACATTGTAATTGTAGTTACAAAATGATTTTCGTAAAAACCTAACATCATATATCAGGCAATAGTCAAAGTTTTTCTTTCATGTTTCCTCTGTCACTCGTGTATGAAATCTCAGGGGAGATGGGGAAGTTAGTTGTCACCCAATTGTGGCTTAGGAATGTTCATGACCGGCGTGTGCCCTTTCTCACTTCTTCTCCGACCTGCAGAGTGTCGTTAACATCACGCAACTTTGTGTCATCGGAATGGCTTCGGGTAGAAACTAGATAAACTATTTTTTCCTAAACGTGTGTCGTTTGTTTTAAGTTGTCTAAAAATCACTTTAAACTTCATAGTAAACAATCTGACTATCAGGGAACTTCACAGTTGTTATTGTTTGTTTTGAACTACATGTAATACTATCATGTATAAAATTAAGTAACTGAATAAACATATTTATTCTGTGATAGACGAGTATGAATAAAATTTTATTAAAATATTTAATAAATGTAAATTAACACTGGATAGTGAACAGTAAAGCTGCACTAATCCACTCACTGTGAGAACTTCAGGAGACACAAACAGCCAGGACTGAGGAACATCTTCAACCACACACACACAGATCATGTTTTTATACACACACTGAAGATGTAAGTGATTTATGTCATAATCTTTTTTTATGTGAATCCAAAAGTACTTCTAGACATACTTCTAGAGTAACTCACAGCAACATGACTCACATTGAGAGTCTAAAGTAAGTAAATCAGAAAGGAGAACATGTTAGTCGCAGGTAAACCACATAGTCTGGCACAGAAAACTCACTCTCTTCTCACATCTCCACTGCAGTTTCCATGTAACTTAAGTACACAGAAGAGTAGAGAACTTTGTCATTTCAGAACAGTGTAGTGTTCTCTAAGGTGTTGGTGCAGTATTATAAAAGAAACAATAATAAGGTAAAAGATGCAAATAAGGAGGTAGTTCACTTCACCACACACATGATGCAACACCATATAGATAGTATACATTGTATCACAGAAATGAGTACAGTAAATGACATTAATGATATGGTATATATAATTATTTATTATCATTCTTATTTTATTATTAATGAAGCAAATTACAGCTGATTATAAAGTCAGACAGTGAAAACATAGGACTCTAATTACTTGTAAAAAATCATATTTTTATGTTATTGAACAAGCTCTTTTTTTTTTGTTCAGATTTGTAACTGAGACATGCATATTGTGTGCATCCTGTTACATCATTTAGATAACGCTAAAAGCAGCAGTTTCCTCTGAGAACTGCTGAGAGGAGAGTGTGTACATCACCTCTGTGTAAACCTCATCTCCATCTGCAGGGGTACAGTTCTCACACACTCAGCTTTAACATTGTTTAAAATAAAAGAAAGCGTTTTAGTGAATCTGAGTGTACTGAAGTGCCATCTGAGTGTACTGAATGCACCAGCAGTGGTTTAATTACACACCATATAGTTTTATTCACTGTTGGACTTAATTTACTTTAATCTCAATATTAATTAAAGCTGCAAGCAGCGATGATCGGGCCCTCGCACGC
>QMIH01003258.1:20389-34609 GCA_003987875.1 Clarias batrachus
GTGGAATTAGCCCCTTCCCTCGCCTCGTTTTACACAGTAACACTCCTCCTCCTTCTCCCCACCTCGCTTTTTAAGATTCACAACAAACACACACACAACGGAAACAGTTTTAACAGGAAAAAAAAGAAATTTCTCTGAGACTGGCATGAGCGCACTTTTTAAGTTTCACAACAAATGCATAAACACATCGGAAACACCGTTTTAACGGAAAAAAGCGAGACCGGCATGAGTGCATACTAACAGAATCACTTAAGTTTCACAACAAACGGACACACACATAAACACGGAAACACTATTTTAACAGGGGAAAAAAGAAATCTCTCTGACCTGGCGTGAGCGCATACTAAGGGAATCACTGCTGTAAAGTAAAAAACAAACAAACAAATGAACCAGCACCTTACCTTTGAAAAGAATCGCGACAGAGCAGAGTTTGTGTGTTTGTGAAGCCGGGAGGGGATTATCTGAGTTTTTGACACAGTTTCAAGGCATTTTGGCATCTGAGAGAAAACATGATGTAGATGTTCTTTGGAAATGTTGAGCAATGACACTTTCACAAGCTACTGAGTGTGACTGTATGATGACTAGGTCTTGCCAAGACAAATGTACTCTACAATATAAAACTAATAAATTACAGGTAGGTAATAATTTTACTAGACTCAAAGTGGAAATAAATTTATTAACTTCCATGTGGTAACATTTTCATTGTCCTACATTATTTTCTCTTCAAGTTATGAGGCATCATGATCATTAGACATCCCCCTATATACAGTAGATATATACTCTGCTGAGTATAAATCTTTATCATGAAATAACTTGAAAAAGTTAGCCAACCAGCACCTTCCTCACATTTTCTAATTCTTTAAATCATCTAAGGATTCTAAGAATAAGTGCTTTTATCTCAGTGGTCGATCATTTCCAAAAATTTGTAGACCAGTTTATATATTATAGTTCAGTAGTGAAAGTAAATGTAAGCAACTTTCAGATTTAGAACTTTTCAGGTGTAGATCAGACCTGAAGTTCTCTTCACTTATCTTTGGTGTCACATGAGAAACTGTAACCGTTCAGTGTTCATTCCGGAGGCTCATTAAGTCATTATACAGTGGGTTATATGCAGGATAAAAGAGGGTCCAGGGAGCGGGGTCACACAAGTTACTCTAATCTGCATGTCCTCGGACTGTGGGAAACAACTAGAGTACCAGAAGGAAACCCACCAAGTGACTGACACTGTGGGTTAGGTGTAGGTCAGCTTGATTCATAATGTAGCACAATTACACCACAGAGTAAGGAGACAGGGAAAGATGAGGCTCAGTGAGTTAAGACGGTTCCTTCCACCGTTATCTGCAGAGACAGAAATTCATTGTTGTAAATAGTTCACTCTCAATGACATGACATTATGAATGTTAATATAGCTTTTAAACATTTTCTTATAAAGTGTAAAAAGCTTAAACATATTAAGATTTATAAGATTACTGATGTGACAGGGTATATAAAATACACACACACATACACACCTCACAAATGATTTGAATGGAATTTACATATTTTTATTTAATTGTGAGTTTCATTTTTATATCACTGACATAATCCCATAACTGTGTGTGATGTTTCCACCAGCGAGCTGTACAACATAACACACACTTAAATAAGGTTTAATATTCACTCACCTGCGGAACCAGAGTTTTTATCTGATCTCTCTTGATCTGTGTTTTTGGAGGAAAAATAAAAGAAATGTGATCACAATTCATTTACATTCATGTAATTCATTTACAGAGCAACCTCAGATTGCAAGTAACCCGGTGTTTCTTTCTCTTCAGCTGCGGAATTGTGGGTAAAACAAACCTGAACACTGGCCTTACTCACGGCCTTACTCCAATTCCCTTTCAAAAGCTACACTCGATGCTGCATGAAAACTCTATGGGAACATCTCTTTGTTGTACTGGTTGTGAAGCATGTGTGTATCAAACACGGCAAATTTTGGCTTATATAACCTCAGTCAGGTGACATCATCTGATGAGGAGCACCTGCAGGTTATAAATAGAAGTGAACCAAAAAAAAAACGCATTGTGTTTGCGTTTGTGTGTGTGCAAGCGAATATACAAACAGAAGTGTTGGATAACTGACCAATATGGCGGAGTTTACTAAGAGATGCGTGCCTCCGTGTGACAGATCTCTTTCGGAGGGCGATCTCCACGATTTTTGTTTTGAGTGTCTGGGGGAAGAGCATGCTCTCCTTGGGCTCCAGGAAGATTGTGAGCACTGTGATCTCCTCCCGATTAAGGTGCGTCGCGCGTGGCTCGCCTTCTTTAAAGAGAAACCGTGAGCCGCGGTGCATTCGTGGTGTTCACGTGCCGATCTGGCAGTCGCGCATGAAACGGAATTCCCTCTTTATCCCGCACTCTCGCCGGATCATGAAGTTTTAGCATATGCTTCTCAAGCACGCTCCGGCACTTCTTGTGAGGGGGCGGAAGAGACTTCCTCCCTTGCTTCCTTGGAGATGGCCACCTCAGTACGCTCCTCTAGTGATGACAGGTGGGGTTCACGTGCCGATCTGGCAGACACGCATGGGACGGAATCCACCTTTTCTCGCGCGCTTTTGCCAGATCAGGAAGTTTTAGCGTCCACTTCTCAAGCGTGCCCCGGCACTTCTTGTGAATGGGCACAAGAGACTTCCCCTCTTGCCACAGGAGCAAAAAAAAATTTTTTTTTTCAAGCGCTCAAAGTTAGACGACAGGTTTCTGTCGAGTGGCCAGGGGAGGGGTCTCAACAATGGTCCCTCTTCTTCTTTGGCAACCTCCATGATCAGTTAACTTATTCATGGAATAAGCTCTATTCATCCCCTGTTTTTCGCTATTAACATTGATTCATTCAAATGTTGTTGAGGCGAAAGCCGGGGTTTTCCTGGAGGTTTTCTCTCTCCTGGGAGCTCATCCTCCATGAAAAAACCTACACACCCCACCAAGCCATGTAGACTAACATCTTTGTTGGTAGGGAAAGCTTTTCAGGCAGCGGGTCAGGCTGGTGCTGCCATGCACACCATGGCGGTTTTGCAGGCATATCAGGCTGACCTGCTGAGAGATCTGAGCACTGGCGGGTCTATCGAAGACGTGCGGAGCTACGCTGAGCCACAGATTTATTTCTTCGGTGTTCTATGGCTGCCATGGTCACCATGGAGAAACATCTGTGACTTAACCTCACAGGCATCAAGGTCAGGGATCGCGTTTTCCTCCTTGATGCCCCCATCTCGCCTTCCGGCCTCTTTGGTGATGCCGTAAACACCGCCGCCACTAGGTTTCAGGAAGCAAAGCTCTACGAGCAGGCCTTTATGAGGTTTCTCCCCTGCCGAGCTCACGAGTCGGGACTGTCAGTCACCCAGTCCTGACCAGGTCTGGTCCTCATGAGGCATGAGGTGCAGAAGGAGAGTGTGCTTCGCAATCTGCCTCAAAAAGACCAGACCTAAGGAGCATCATCTCCGCCAAAAAGAAGTCCTGAGGCTGACATGTCCAGGACCAAGGGGTGGCTCCCCCCGGGAAGGGGCGTGTAAAAAGTTCAATAAGGGATAAAGACTCCTCCTTGGCACCCACTGGAGGCCGTTGTCCAATCTCTACCACCACTGGTGTTTCGGGAAGCAGTGGTCTCCAGCGAAATGTTAGGTGCTCGGTTCTTTCATGCCATGTTTCAGGATGCCGGACACCTAACACCCCTCCCCCCATCTAGCCTAAGTGTCAAAACTTGTGCCCCTTTCAGCGAGGCTGGCAGCAGGGAACCTACTGCCAGGTATGTCTCCGTAGGTAGAAAGCACTGTAGAGAGAGGCTACAGGATTCATTTTACACATCGTCCTCGTTTCAATGGCATGGTCTCCACTTCCATATAAATGACTTGGCAATTACAGACTTACAGACAGAAAAAGGGGAAGTGGAAAAAGGGGCCATAGAACATATTCCCCTGCCAGACAGAGACCCAGGCTACTAAAGTCAGCATTTCCTGGTTTCCAAAAGAGATGGGGGGGGTTGCGTCCAATTTTACATCTTCGTGGGCTAAACATCTAAATGTTGCCAGACAAAATGATTGTTTCTCAAATCCAACCAGAGGATTGGTTTGTGACAATCAACCTGAAGGACGCATATTTTCATATAGAAATATTGCCACAACACAGGAATTTCCTGAGGTTTGCTTTCGGGGGCGGAGCTTACCAGTATCGGGTCCTTCTATTTGGCTTAGCCCTGTAACCCCGCACATATATAAAATGCACGGATGCAGCTCTTACTCTATGATTCCAGTGCATCCATATTCTGAATTATATAGACAACTGGCTGATTCTGGCTCAATCTTAGCAGCTGGCGCATCGACATGTCATCCTAGCTCACCTCCATTCTTTAGGATTGAGACTCAATGACGGGAGAGGTGTTCTCTTTCCTGCTAAGAGGACAAAGTATTTGGGTGTCATATGGAATTCAATCGCAATGCAGGCACAGCGCTCTCCTGCACATGTTAAATCCATTCTAAATACCCTAAAGGAACTCAGGAAGTGATTATTCAATACTTTCAGAGTGTTTTAGATCTCATGGCAGCTGCGTACATGGAGATACCCTTGGGCCTTCTGTACATGAGATCATTTCAGTTGTGGCTAAGCGCCAGGGGATTTTATCAAAGGGCCAATCCCCAGAGATAAATGAGGATTATGCACCAGGGGATTCGTACCCTTTCTATGTGGTTCAGACCCCGGTTTCTGACTTTGAGTCCCACTCTAGGTCTGTGTTGTCATCGCAAGTTGCTAATGACAGACGCTTCCCTCATGGACTGGGGTGCGGACTTGGATGGCCATCCAGCCCAATGGATCTGGAGAGGACATCTTCTTCTCACATGGCACATCAATTACCTCAAAATGATGACTCTATTTCCGGCCCTGAGATACTCCCACCAGCAGTTGAGAGCCTACTATGTCCTAGTGCGGGTGGACAACACTACGGTCTTCTCGTAAATAAATCGCATGGGCGGACTGTGCTCGGGCCGCTGGAAAAAGCTAGCGCACCAGGTTCTTCCTTGGGTACAGGACGAGTTCCTGTGCCTCAGGACAATTTACATTCCAGGGCATATAGATATGGGAGAAGACTTGCTGTCCAGACAAGCTGTGACATGCGGGGATTGGAATCTCCACCCCGTAATAGTCATTCAAATCTGGGAGAGATTTTATGTAGCAGAGGTGGACCTCTTTGCCTCGCAAGAAACAGCACAATGTCTGCTTTACTACTCTCTGACTCATCCATCTATCCTGGGTCTTGACACGATGGCCCATACATGGCCCAGATTATGCCTTTATGCATTTCCTCCAATAGCTCTGGTCCCAGGAGTCCTGGCAAAGGTCCGTCAACAGGGTTTGCGCCTCTTGTTGATAGCGCCCCGTTGGCTGACCAGAGTGTGGTTCTCGGATCTAATATCTCTCCTCTAAGGCTCACCGTGGGTGATTCCAGTGAGGAGGGATCTTCTGTCTCAGGCACAGGGGACAATATTTCATCCTCGGCCCGAGCTTTGGAACCTTCAAGTCTGGCCCCTGAAGGGGACCAATTAAGAGATGTTGGTCTTCCAGCCAGCATAACTGAAACTATTCTAAGTGCAAGGGCTCCCTCCACTAGAAGAACTTATGCCCCCAAATGGAGTGTATTTGAAATTTGGTGCATGCCAAAACATGTAGACCCAGTCCAATGCCGAATTGTTTCAGTGCTGAAGTTTCTGCAAGAAAAGTTGTCCTCGGGCTTATGCCCTAGTACTCTCAGAATGTACTTAGCTGCTATTTCAGCTTGTCATGTTCTGACTGATGGGGTTTCTGTGGGAAAGCACCCTTTAGTTGCCCGCTTTATTCGTCGAGCTAAACAGGTGTGGCCGCCCACTAGAGCAATCCCTTCTTGGGATTTAGCTATTGTGCTTGAAGGTCTGATTGACACCCCTTTCAGACTACTAGAGTCAGCACCTGCCAGGCTTCTGACCCTTAAGATGGTTTTTCCTATGGCCATTACTTCTCTGAAGAGAATTGGGGATCTGCAGGCTTTGTCAGTCTCCCCATCCTGCCTAGGCTTTGCCCCTGGGCTAGTCAAAGCTATTCTGCATCCTCACCTGGACTATCTTCCAAAAGTTCCATTCTCGAACATGCACCCAGTTGTTCTCAATGCCTTCACAGCTCCAGAGCAGGAAAGACTTCACTTACTGTGTCCAGTATGTGCTCTTGAGATTTATATCCACCGCACTAGCCAGTGGCGTAAGTCAGAGCAGCTTTTTATATGTTATGGGGGCCGCAACTGGGGGATGCTATTGCCCTAGCATACAAGGCACATGGTCACACTTTACCTCTAGGAATCAGGGCTTATTCGACCAGGGGGATTGCTTCATCAATTGCACTGGTAAGAGGTGTCCTCTTGTAGCAACTGTGTGTAGGGAAGACCCACTAGAGGCTAGGGAAGACGTACTTTAAGCTAGGGAAGACGTACTAGAGGCTAGGGAAGACATACTAGAGCAGGGGTCTCAAACTCAGTTCCTGGAGGGCTGCAGCCCCACAGAGTTTTGTTCCAACCCTGCTCCAACATACATACCATGTAGTTTTCAAATAAGCCTTAATGACTTGTTTATTTGGATCAGGTGTTTTTAATTATGGTTTGAACAAAACTCTGTGGGGCTGCGGCCCTCCAGGAATGGAGTTTGAGACCCCTGTACTAGAGGCTAGGGAAGACGTACTAGATGCTAGGAAGACATACTAAAGGCTAGGGAAGACATACTAGACACACAACACAGGACTTCAATAAACTCAAGACACACACAACACACCCCCATAAATACACAAAATAAACCAAAAAGAGACACTTACACATTAAACAGATAACAAGACACGTCAGAGCCCTTATAAACAAACTTAAGTCAAAGCATAACTAAAAAAATAAATAAAAACAAAACACATGCCCACTGACAGTAATAATGCTCCACCCAGTTTCCCAGAACATTCAGCTATTTATAACCCTAATAATGAGCTACCTCGGTTCAGGTGAGCACCCGCATCACCTGACTGAGGTGCCTTCTTGGAAACAGAGTCGACTAACAAAAACTACAATTCAAAAACAAACATGCACACAGCGACCTCTAGTGGTAGTCCCTTACAATTACTAAGTAACTTATTTTTAAATGAGAGAATTAGTGAGTTATGTGTGAATGAGTGGTTGTAAAAGCACTTCATGTCTGTTGGCTAATTAGTAAATGCATTGCAAATGCATTTCTTGTGCATTATTACACAAGAAAATCCAAGTGTTTTGAATCTAATTGATACTCAAGGTTGGTAGTGGCTCACCTGGGAGAGTTGGTAAAGCAGCTCTGCTTATTTCTTCAGGAGGAAAAAAAAAGAACACATTACATTTAATATTTTGGCATACAACAAATCATCCCTCCTGTGTCTGTTGACTTCTCAGTGATGCTGAAGTGACTGACACTGTGGGTTAGGTGTAGGTCAGACTCACTAATAATGTTACTGTTACTGTCATTACTATTGTTAAACTCACTCTTTATTAACCTACACTTTATACAATAATCAGCAGGATTATGTCTTATCTAAGAATGTAGTTTATTAGCAATAATATAGCTCCATTCGTTAAATTATATAATATATGATAATATTTTATTTTCATTATAATAGCATTTACAGGTAAATAATCAGTCTACAAAAGTTTAAAAAATAACATCAGTTGTGATGGTCAGTGGGTGTTCTCCTAAGACTGATTGATTTACCATAGATTGAGAGATTAACACTGTTGATCTTGACCGTTTCTCTGTTGGTGGGTTGCACTAGCTGGTAGCTGGTGTAGACTCCTGTATCAGTCAGTCTCAGATTGTGTAACACCAGTGAACAGTTCCCCTTACGCAGCTTCTCCACAGGAACGTCCACACGACCCTCATATCCCTCATCCTGATACGACCACGCACCCACTCGCTCAAACATGATCTCAGATTCAGTGTTCCATCTAATATACAGTATGTCCGTGTCTACACTTGTCAGTTCACACGGCAGGACAGCTGTAGAACCCACTGGGCCAGATACACTGATCTCAGGTTCTGCAGAGAGGAGGTCTGAAATGGGAAAATAAAGTCTGGATTAACCCTGACAGGGCACTTATTATCAAAAATCTGATTTTTTAATTTATTTTATTTAAAAACGGTGACATACCAACACAGATGCTGATCCACACAAGGTAGATGTAAGAAAAGTTTGTCATGGTTCCTCAATGTAGAGATTTACTACAACAAACAGGGGCAGGTTTGAAAAAATAAAGATATATTAAAATATATACTTATATTAATTATAGTGCTTCTTGATATAATTTATTTTTAAATTGTAAATGTTATTTAATTATACAGTATAATACAGACAGGTGTAACGGTAAGGGCCGCATCTTTAAATTCTATGTGTTTTAGTGTAAAAACCTAATAAAAATCATCGTAGCAGGAGTTAGTATTTGTAAGGGATCACCACTAGAGGGCACTGTTTGTTTGTTTGTTTTGTAGTTTTTGTTGGTCGACTCAGGTCGACTCCCAGAAGGCACCTCGGTCAGGTGATGAGGGTGCTCACCTGAACCGAGGTAGCTCATTACACATCCTATAAATAGCAGTTTGTTCTAGGAAACTGGGTCAAGCATTGTATGTATTATTACTGTCATGTGGGCATTTTGTGGTTGTTTGGTTTTGTTTAGTTTCTTTGAGTTTATATTTGGTTTATGTTTTATAATTATGTTTTCAAGAAGGCTCTATTGTTTATCTGTATGTTCCTGGTGCTAGTGGATTCATGGAGCTGTCTTGTTTATTGTTTAGTTAGGCTGTGTCTCCTCATGTACAGAGGTGTGAAGAGGGAAATGTCTATTACCGCCGCGCTCACTGCCGCGACAAAACGACAGCAGCCAAAATAAATCAGTTGCATTTCAAAGTAATTTGTGAAATGACCGCCAGGTGGTGCAAAGTGACATTTTCCGTCATCTCGTTTTTTTTAAATAATTAAATCATAAAAAAGTCAAAACAATATGCTGTATCGAAGAAATACCACAGTAATGGTAATTTCCATATCTGTATATTTTATATAACAAGCATGAAATATCTGAACCAGAGCTATTGATATTTGCTGTACAATAGTGTAATGAGTAAAAAAAAAAAACATTGAAGTTGAACATTAAAACAAGTACACTACACTGTAAACACTAATGCTCAAAGTAATTAAGCACATTGAATACTGTTTACCTAAATAATTGAATGAATAATAATTTTGAGTACGTAAGTAACAATAACTTAAGTAACCCTATAGAGCACTCATGGTGTAGTGGTAAGTGTCTCGCATCCCATGTTGAAAACCCCCGGTTCGATTCCTGTGCTGGATGGTTTACAACATTTTTTTTTTTATTTCTTCAACAAACTCAAAAATTTATAGTTCTGTTTACTTAAAATTGGAAACATCATTAATTAAAAAAATTGATGTAACTGATTACCTCAAATATTTGGAGTTTTGCCAACTTAATCGGGTTTACAGGGGAGTGTTTTGGGTCATCTTATATTTTGTGCTCTTTAAATTTGTAGTAGATAATATCGAAATAAATTAAACTAAATGACTATAAAATTAAAACATTGTCAGGACGTGCTATAGCCATTTCTTATTTGCTTCAAATTTAAGCTAAGTAAATGTACAGGTCCTTCTAAAAAAATTAGCATATTCTGATAAAGTTCATTATTTTCTGTAATGTACTGATAAACATTAGACTTTCATATATTTTAGATTCATTACACACAACTGAAGTAGTTCAAGCCTTTTATTGTTTTAATATTGATGATTTTGGCATACAGCTCATGAAAACGCAAAATTCCTATCTCAAAAAATTTGCATATTTAACCCGACCAATAAAAGAAAAGTGTTTTTAATACAAAGAAAAATTCAACCTTCAAATAATTATGTTCAGTTATGCACTCAATACTTGGTCGGGAATCCTTTTGCAGAAATGACTGCTTCAATGCGGCGTGGCATGGAGGCAATCAGCCTGTGGCAGTGCTGAGGTTTTATGGAGGCCCAGGATGCTTCGATAGCGGCCTTAAGCTCATCCAGAGTGTTGGGTCTTGTGTCTCTCAACGTTCTCTTCACAATATCCCACAGACTCTATGAGGTTCAGGTCAGGAGAGTTGGCAGGCCAATTGAGCACAGTAATACCATGGTCAGTAAACCATTTACCAGTGGTTTTGGCACTGTGAGCAGGTGCCAGGTCTTGCTGAAAAATGAAATCTTCATCTCCATAAAGCTTTTCAGCAGATGGAAACATGAAGTGCTCCAAAATCTCCTGATCCCTAGCTGCATAGACCCTGCCCTTGATAAAACATAGTGGACCAACACCAGCAGCTGACATGGCACCCCAGACCATCACTGACTGTGGGTACTTGACACTGGACTTCAGGCATTTTGGCATTTCCCTCTCCCCGATCTGCCTCCAGACTCTGGCACCTCCAGCAACAGTCCAGTGCTGCTTCTCTGTAGCCCAGGTTAGGCGCTTCTGCCACTGTTTCTGGTTCAAAAGTGGCTTGACCTGGGCAATGCGGCACCTGTAGCCCATTTTCTGCACACGCTTGTACAGGGTGGCTCTGGATGTTTCTACTCCAGACTCAGTGCACTGCTTCCGCAGGTCCCCCAAGGTCTGGAATCGGTTCTTCTCCACAATCTTCCTCAGGGTCCGATCACCTCTTCTCGTTTTGCAGCGTTTACTGCCACACTTTTTCCTTCCCACAGACTTCCCACTGAGGTGCCTTGATACAGCACTCTGGGAACAGCCTATTCGTTCAGAAATGTCTTTCTGTGTCTTACCCTCTTGCTTGARGGTGTCAATGATGGCCTTCTGGACAGCAGTCAGGTCGGCAGTCTTACCCATGATTGCGGTTTTGAGTAATGTACCAGGCTGGGAGTTTTTAAAGATTTAAAGATTCTCAGGAATCTTTTGCAGGTGTTTAGAGTTAATTAGTTGATTCAGATGATTAGGTTAATAGCTCGTTTAGAGAACCTTTTCATGATATGCTAATTTTTTGAGATAGGAATTTTGTGTTTTCATGAACAGTATGCCATAATCATCAATATTAAAACAATAAAAGGCTTGAACTACTTCAGTTGTGTGTAATGAATCTAAAATATATGAAAGTCTAATGTTTATCTGTACATTACAGAAAATAATGAACTTTATAAGAATATGCAAATTTTTTGTGAAGGATCTGTATACTTGTGTCACAGCGTGCGCCTGTGCTGGGCGTGCGTCCAAATCAATATCGCTCCTCACTCACTCTGAAGCTCACTAGGTAGGCGGCCTAGGCTCACACTGCAGGTCTCCGAAGAAGCAAGGCCGCCTAATTAGGCACAACTGGTGGGCTATCGGCTAATGATAGCGAGCTTCTCTCCGCGCTATCAAACACAGCGGGGAGTGTTTCTCGGGGTCTGTTGGGGGGAAACTGGACTCTAAAAAGCATCTCGCTGTGGAGTTTACTAAGGAGAGTGGCACGCGAGTGGGCAAAACGCCAAATATTTGAGGTAATCAGTCATATTTTTTTAAATTAATGATAGTTCTGTTTATTTAAAATTGGAAACATAAATTTTTGAGTAGTTGAACAAATAAAAAATATATATTGCAACCCTCCACAGGAATTGAACCGGGGGTCTCCCACATGGGAGGCGAGACGCTTAACCACTACACCACAAGAGCTCTATAGAGATTACACTGGTGGAAGTTTTACTTAAGTTATTGTTACTTATGTACTCAAACCATTATTTAGGTAAACAGTACTCAATGTGTTTAATTACTTTGAGCATTAGGGTTTACAGTGTACACGCGTAGGCTTTTTAATTACACATGATAAAATCTAAAGGCTCACTGTGTTAACATTTACTTTGCTTAAATTCGATACTAATAAAATTTAATTCTACATTTGTACTGTAATTTTAGTATTGTTATTATGAATTAGTTTAAGCACAATATTACACTTGATTTTATCCGCTACTACGTGCAGCTCTAAAGGAGCTGCGGCTCATTAATCCTTGAGAGAATGAAATAAGGTCTGACGCGTCGGTCTATAGTTATATAGCACCACTCAGTGGTCAAAGCCAGCAACTGCATACCGTCGCCGTGAGGTGCGACGGCGAAACTAGAAAACTGCTCTTCACACATCTGTATAAGTACTGTTCTGTGTGTCTCCA
Source organism: Clarias batrachus (assembly GCA_003987875.1). Taxonomy (NCBI): domain Eukaryota; kingdom Metazoa; phylum Chordata; class Actinopteri; order Siluriformes; family Clariidae; genus Clarias; species Clarias batrachus. The sequence continues at coordinate 32,623 of QMIH01003258.1, forward strand.
GTGTTGGTCTTCCTCTTGTTTTGTTCTTTGTATGTATTGTCCCTTGTCTGTTTAGATTATGTTTAGATATGTGTAGCCACATGAATGCTTAGCTGCTAGTAGGTCTTAGCTGCTAGTAGGGTTAGGCTCCAGTAGGCTAGCCTCTAGTGGGATTTGCTGTTAGTGGTTTTGGTCTGTAGTAAGTTTAGCCGCTAGTTTGGATTAGCCTCATGCGTCCCTTGCCTTTTGTGTTCAGGTCCCCCTAGTAGGTCAGTACTAACCCGGTTAGCCACTAATCTTATTAGATACTAACCCGGTTAGTTCAGCAACCCAGTATATCAATAATCAGTGTAGCTACTAATCCAGCTAACCACTAACCCGCCATGTCTCTAGCCCTGTCTCTAGCCTGTGTCCCTGGTCCTGTCTCGTCCCTATTCTCTAGTCATGTCCCGTCTCTAGTTCCCGTCTCTAGTTCCCTATGTCTCTTCAGGTAGTTCCAGCTCCATGTCTCCCTTGTGTCAGCTCTTAGTCCCCCCCTGTCGACTTAAAGAGCTTTTGTATAACTCTTAGCCATGAGCCATCGTCGGAGTTTGTCGTTTTGGTTCCTTTGTTTGTTTTGGTTTTTGCTGTAAATAAAAGACTTTGTTTCAGGAACCCCTCTGAGTTTATGCCTGCCCTATTTGCCCACGGCAACTACATCCGCCAGATCTACCAATAGTAACACCCGGGATTGTGACAGTATTAGGCAAATACACCCTCAGACAAACATTATCTAACTTTTTTTTTTACCATGCCATTATTTATTTAACAAAACTTATAGCAAAAAAATTGTAAATTTGGGCTATACTAAGTACACCCTGCGTCAATAGCTTGTAGATTCACCTTCAGGAGCAATAACTGCTAAAGTAAAGGTAAATGTTCCCGGTCTGACTTTATCAGTCTTTCACATCGTTCTGGTCCATTCTTATTTATTGATAAATTTTGAATCTTTTCGGCATTCTTATCCAGAGCTAATCAAAACTGCATTGAAGTTTCTGTCACCTGATAACTCTTTTTAGAAAATGAATAGATAATGGTTTTCTTTTTTATTTCATTTTTCCTTTGCGGAGAAAAGGAAAAAAAGAACCTATGGAAAAAAAAACCTATGGATGCCATCTTGAGCACCAGGAGTTTTCCCGGAAAAAAGGAAAACATTAACATTAATGAATAAATAACATTACAGAAGAACATTTGCATGCCTGTAAAGAAAGCGACATATTACATGACAGACCAGTTTTCAGATGGAAAAAAAAAAATCTATCTCCTCGGTTTTGCATGAAAATAGAAAGGAGCGAGTGTGACGAAGTTACCAAAAGAGCTGATATTCTCCAGCATGCTCAGTAAAACCTAACATCTGTTTTATTTACAATACTGCACACACCTGTATCGAACACAACCGCTTATGTTCAGGCAAAGAGTTTCCACACCAAATATTGACCGTTTATTGATTATTATATAGTGCTTTTTATAGAAGTTTCTTTTAATGTAGAAATGTTTTCAAAAGCATCATTGTTTGGATGTTCCCAAGACTTTTGGTAACTTCGTCACATTTGCTCCTTTTTATGCAAAACCCAGGAGTTTACATTATTGATTTCTTTTCCCATCTGAAAACTGGTCTGTCATGTAATATGTCGCTTTCATTATAGGCATTCAAATATTCTTCTGTAATATTATTTATTCATTAATTTTAGTGTATCTTTGTAGAGAAAGGTCTTGTACATAATAATGCAGACAAACTTGTATAACAAAATCTGTACGACTGATAATATGGCATATATTGTACATATACAGTACAGACCAAAAGTTTGGACACACCTTCTCGTTCAAAGAGGTTGAATTTGTATTATGGCAAGAAAAAAGCAGCTAAGTAAAGAAAAACGAGCGGCCATCATTACTTTAAGAAATGAAGGTCAGTCAGTCGGAAAAATTGGGAAAACTTTGAAAGTGTCCCCAAGTGCAGTCACAAAAA